>PVJX010015155.1:0-43239 GCA_004027295.1 Dolichotis patagonum
CACTATATGCATGGCTTTATACTATTGTGTTATGTTTGATATTATTGTAATTGAAACTATGCTCAACTATAGCAGAGTAAGAGATATGGTGTTAGATACTGTTGATGTCCAGTTGACTTAATGTAAAGTACTGTGTTGCCTATGTTGCCCTCTTCTGATCTGCTCTGTACTGCCCCCTTTTGTTTTATTCTCTTTTAAAATAAAATAAAATAAAATAAAATAAAATAAAATAAAATAAAATAAAATTAGTTGAAAACCAATACAGTTCTAATATGTTGTAACTCAGCTATGAGTCAGTATTATCAATCAACTATTTAAAACCTCAAATTTATGTAATTTTTGCTATTGCACATTTATTTAGGATGAATTATAATAAAATTTAAGGTGTTGCTACTTCTGTTTTCCTGAGTTCATCCTAAGAGCCGTTTTCACTAACAACAATTTTGAATCATGACTTGGAATTTATTTTGCTGCTCTAAAATGGTTTCATATGTTTAAATTATAAATACATTGATATTTGCAGTATTTTTATTACAAGTGTTATGGATCCTGGACCTCAGATTCCTTAGGGGACTTTTATGAATTTGTGGTAAATATTTAATATGGCATATTCCTTTTTTAATCTTTATCTTTATTTTTCCAGAAGTTATATTACTGAATTCACCCATATTCATTCTACATTCTCTTAAAATGTGGGGGATGCAGTAGATTTGTGGGAATTCCCCAAGCCCCTTCATGTTGTGAATGGTTGCCCACAACGGGATGTTGTAAAATCTGCTAAACAACGTGTAGCAATTGGAAAGTCACAAGATGCCAAAAAACTATTTCCTTTCTTTAGCTATGTTTACAAAAGTTACTACTATTTGAGTCAATCTAGAACCAAATTATTTCTGCAAATACAGTGTTAAGAGGTTTTTCTTTCACATGTATCTTTTGAGATGTGAAAATCAGCTGTAATTTTGATGAAGTCATCTTGGAGTTTTTGTTTGTTGCTTGTCTTGCTGTGTTGCCCAGGCTAGCCTCAAATTTAGGTTAAAGTGATTTGCCTGTTTCAGCTTTCTCAGTATCTGGGAATACACATAAATTTCACTGCATTTGGTTCATCTTGTTTTAAAAAATAATGGTTCTATTTTAAGACAATCATAATGAGAAATTTTTTAAATTGCCTAAAACCTCATTAGCCTCACAAAATAAAATTACATTGTGCTTCCACATAAGACTTGTTTTCCACTGGGCAAGGTGGTGCACATATGTAATCCCAGAACTTGGGAAACTGAGGCAAGAGGATCAGCTGCAAGTTTCAGGACAGCCTGGTTATGTAGTGAGTTCAAGGCCAGCCTGAAGATTTGTTTTGTGTGTTGCTAGAGAGTAGCATTACAAGTTTTTGTTTTGTTTTTGTTTTAGTTTTTGTGACAGATCTCACTGTGAACTTCAGATTACCTTGAATTTGCTACTTAGGCCAGATTGGGCTTGAATGTGCAGTCATCCACCTCAGCTTTCCAAGTGCTTGAGTTATAGGTACAGCCATACCTGGCTCATTTTAATAACAACATAGTTCTGTCTTTCTCCATATACTAGGCATTTCAGCAGGTATGGGAATGGAAGCATGAAGGAAAATAAGCAAAGGAAAATTAGTCATTCATCTCTGAAATAGCTGAATCTTGTAACACCTCCCTTTGCAAACAGAACATTTTCTTCATACTTTGTTCCAACAGCAAATAGCAAGGCTAGCTTTGATTATTACCAGAGCGCCCTTCATGCAAGTGCAAGCTGACCTTGTTCATCCTATGTTTTGACCATTTTAGTTTATTTCTCTCTGGAGTTTAGAGTGCATTCAACAAACATGGACTTGTGATTTATTGGTCACAAAAGCTAAAAATCTTACAAGGAGATGAAACTCATCTTTTTTTCAGTGATGTTATAGGAGTTGTTACAGCCCCATGGAGACTTTGAACCTCATGTTGAACTTAACGCCTGGTGCTGCAAAGCAATGGGATCAACATTTTGAGACATTTATTCAAGTGCTACAATTTTGCATCAATCTAAGCCAGCTGAGCTAAGCTTTATTTGGCTTTAACAATTCAAACTTTCAATATTTCTTTCAAAATTGTCATGGGTAAAAAGTTTGACTTCTCGTGTTTACGAAAGCTCATTATACAAAATTAAACAAGCCAGGCATGTTGGCACATGTCTGTAATCTCAGTAGTCTGAGAATCTGAAGTAGGAGGAGCCTAAATTCAGTTCAACAATTTAGCATCTTAGGGGGACCTCGTCTTATAATAAAAAGCCAAAAAAAAAAAAAAAAGGGCTGGGATGTAGCTCAGTGAGAAGGCCCTATGTTCAATCACTAGCACAGCTCTTGAAATTAGAGGGATGAAGGACAGTGGAGGATGAAGAAATAAAGACAACAGTTAGAAATCAGAAAGCTTAGGTCAAGTGGAGCCCTCTCTCCAGATGGGAGAAAAGGAGCTGCTCAATAACTGCAGTGCATTATGTATATAATTGGTTGGTTGATGTCACATGACAGCCCTCTGCCTGGCAACCCATTTGCTTGGATTGCCTCAGGCTCTTCATGTTCTCAGAGCTGCAACAGCTTGTTCATGTGGCTCACCTGCGTGCTTCATGTTGTTTTAGCCCTGCATGTGTGCTCAATCTCCAGTCTCAGCTGCTCCCCACAGGAAAAAATTGAAACATTACAGAAGTACTGTAGAAAGTTAAACTCTCATAATATGGACAACCATCATTAAGACAGGAAAAGCAGATATTCTTTTAAAATATTTTCCTAAATGCAAAATAAAAGACAGACAATAG
Organism: Dolichotis patagonum; assembly: GCA_004027295.1. NCBI lineage: Eukaryota > Metazoa > Chordata > Mammalia > Rodentia > Caviidae > Dolichotis > Dolichotis patagonum. The sequence continues at coordinate 2,812 of PVJX010015155.1, forward strand.
GAAAAAACAAGAGAGAGGGCCAGGCATGGTGGGACATACCTGTAATCCTAGCAAACAAGAGGCTGAGGCAAGAGGATTGCTGTAAGTTCAAGACCAGCCAGGGCTACAAAGTGAGCTCAAGCTAGCTGGAATTGTACAGCAAAACACTATCTCAAAAAGACAAAAAAATAAAAATAAGAAAAAGTTATTATACTCCAGTATGGCCAATTTATCTAAAAGTATACTTTGCTTTAGTATAATTGTTATATGTTTTTTACATATCTTTTAGCCCACTAGTCTGCTTGTCAACCTGTGTTTATAGTAGTTAACTTGATAAAGACTTAAATAAGTCTGGAGGCCGGGGATTTAGCTCAAAGGCATAAGCGCCTGCCTGGTAAGCATGAGGTCATGAGTTTGGTCCCCAGTACCAAAAATAAATACATAAATAAATAAATGTAAATAAATATGTCTGATGTTGGCAAAAAAAATTATAAAATCAGGAGTTAAGGGGAAAAGAAAAAAGAATTGAGTTATGTTATGTACACATACCAATTCCTCACAATGAATGTAATCATTATTGTCTTGGTTACTTGTCTCTTGTTGCTGGGACAAAATACCCTACACCCAAAATGAAGGAAAGAAAGGTTTATTTAGCTTACAGTTTTTAGAAGTCTCAGTTCATACTCAGCTAGCTCAAAGGCAGGGTGGTACTGGCTGAGCGTTAACTGTTTACAGGGGCCACAAGCAACAAAAGTGAAAAGGGCAAAGAGGAGAGAGCACACCACTTTCCCTCCCTTATGTTATGTGCTGGCTACCTGTCCTGCGCAGGTGCAGCACTCACACCACCAATCCCAGTGCTAGACAACAAACCAATCACAAATGCTAGGTTCAGCCACCTCCATAGTTGTATGAGGCCTTGGGGGACATCCAGATGCAAACCGTAACAACTATGTTACTGCAAACATGTACCAATATAAATTTTAATAAAAATATTTTCCTGATTACTAGCACATATCACTATATAAATAAACTTTTTATTTAATAATTTCTTGACCATTAGATGGCTCTTATAAACATTAATCATGCATAACACACTGTTTCATATATTGTGTTTGTAATTTAATATCTCTTGGCTATCTTTCCATGTTAATATTTATAAAGTTCTATTCATTGGCCACATAACATTCCATGATATATTTGTACCATTATTTAAACAGAAGATCCAAAGAAATGGAAATGCATGTTTATTTTGTTTTATCTTACCATACCAATGTCACTGTGAAAATTTTTTTGAACATAGCTGTATACCTTTGGAGCCTAACTTTAAAGCAGCTTTTAAAATAATGGAATTAGAAAGATAACAAGACATATTATGGAAGCCATTTTTTATTTACTATCGGCTTGTTTTGAAGTTCTTTATTGCATTCACTGTTTTGGCTTTATTGTTTTGAAGTTCTTTATTGCATTCACTGTTTTGGCTTTATTGTTTCTATTCTATTCTGTTCTGTTCAATTTTTACTATGTCCAAAAGTATCTGCAGCTATTTTGAAGATAACAAAAGGTATTATGGTAACTATTGTTGGTTTCATAAGGTTTTGAAGTCCTGTATCACTTATACTGATTTATTTTTGATTGGTTTTATTTTGTTTTATTTTCCTTGGTTTTATCCTCTTTAAAATAAAAAAAGAAAAGAAAAGAATGGAATGATGTAGTTTTATGTATTTCAGTCTTGTTAGCACTTCAGATCATTTTTAGCAGTATACCAAACCCACAATAAAAACCTCAGAAATCTTACTCAGTGCTTTTAGTTCCTATAGACAAGCACGTTTTTCTAGAATATAAGAATGTTGTCCTACAAATGACCTTCTATCACATTCTTTAATGATTCACTGAATAATAGTAATAATGACTCCTTGACCATTATATAGCTCTTCAGTTTACAACGCACCATCACAAAATTATCTCCTCTGACTCTCACATCAGCATGAAGTGTGCAGGACAGGTTTATGGGGGAAATGGTTCTGACTTGGAAACGTTACTGCCCAAAATAGTTATTTGGAGTTTAAGTCCTTTATTCTGCTAACTCCACAAGTGCGGGCCTCTGTAGTAAGAGAAGTGCTATACAGGTGATTTAATATGAAAAAACAAGCACATATCACTTCAAAAATTCACGTTACTAATTTGCTATCCAGTTTTCAGACATTTTAATTTAATTCTCTGATATCTAGAGATTAAATTCACCAGGCATTTACTAGCTAAGTGCTTCAGTAATTGCCACTCCCGAACAAAGCATTTAAAAGACATTTATGCAGCTATGTTAGTGGTTGGCAAGTTTCACTGCCATTTTTCCCCACCCAGATCTAGAAGAACAGAGGTTAAAGGTGGAAAAGAAAACCTCCAATGCACCTTGAACAGGACAGGGCCTGCTAAGGCCTTGGCAAGTCCTGTTCTACTTTTTATTATTTCTATGTCCCTATGGCCCTCCCTTCCCCCAGTGCCTATCACGGTTGGCAGAAACATCCATAATTTCCACACTGCTGAGAGGAGCAGGCTTCGTGCAGGGAGAGGAAGTCATTGTTTATTGGGAACAATGGAAGCAATTGTGAATGATATGCAATCCGGAAAACAGGTTTTACTTGGTTCTCAAGAATACAAATTTAATAATTTGACCACAGTTTGAAAAGGGAAAGATATCAGAATGTGCAGGAAGAAACTAAGTTTTCTTTTTTCCTAGCTTTGGGAAAGGAAGCAATTGCAAATGACATGATTGCTGCAAGAGCTACACACTTACATTGCCTCATTTATAGATCAAAGCTTATGCTGGCTTTAACAATTCAAACCTTTAATATTTCCTTCCAAAAATGTCCTCTGGGCTGAGTATGCGCTTGTGGACTCCCCTCTCCTACACTGACCATCGCACACACAGGACTTCAAAATCAGTTCCAAGATCTGAAATGTGAGATCCTGTCTGGTTCAAGGACTGTTTGTTAAATATGACGCAACCTCTAGCCAGTCATGATTCTGCAGAGTGGCAACGTGACACTTGAAAACAAGTTTTGAAACTCTGCTGTGCTGCTGTCTTCTGTCAACAGTTACTGGAGGTGATTTGCCCTCCTATCAGCCCACTGTTATTATGTATTACTCAGTGTACTTGATTAGCAATTTGAGTGGTTTCTTCCTTATCCTGTGTACAATACCTAACTCATCCCCCTCCTCTTTGACTTCCTTCATCTCCTTGTTCTCCTCTTCAAGTCTTCCCCCTTTACTATCTGAGTCCTAACCCAAGTCCTGCATAAAGCCTTTCCTGCTGTGATAGGCAGCGCTGCTGGTATCCATACATAGAAAGAGAACTCGGTATCTTTCTGTACATTCTGATATCTTTTCCTTTTCAAATTGTGGTCAAATTATTCAATTTGTCTTCTTGAGCACCCAGCTCCTAAATCCTGTTTTCTGGATTGCAGTAACCATACCAGGCCCTGGAATACAACATCTTCCCTGCCCACTCTTCCACTCCTAAGGCTTCCCTCTAAGCCAAGCAGGGTAAACTTGTGAGCAAAGTCAGGTTTTGCTGCATAACCCTGGGCCTAGCAGAAGAGTTTTGCTGAAGCCAAGGAAGCAGTAGTTGATCAGATTCTTACTCAAATGGTGTGAGCAAAGACATGGGTCAAGACTGCCGATAGCAAACACCCTACTGATTTTTTGATGATCAAAGTCCCCTTTCATACACAAGAATGACCTCTTACCCCTCATGATGCTTATATAACAGGTACCATTGGATGCATTTTGCTGACTTGGAATATAAGCATAACTACTCCATTCCTGGTTGAAATTTCACCAACACTTCCTGGTTCAGAATAACTCATTTATGTCAAATAAAGTTTTAAAAAGTTTCCCATTCAGGAAATTCAAAAAGAGAAATGTGGCAAACATGAAGAATGAACATTTCCTAGAGCAATGTTTTTTCACCTGGCTAGTCCTATGAGCTCCCCAATTAAAGATTTAATGTCCCGTGTTACATGTTAACTGTTTAATGTCTTGATCACAAAACTTCCAATTAGATTTTAAGTTTCTCAAGGGCAAGAACTTGACATAAATGACTCTCCTACTTGTAGCTTTTCTATAATCATGAGCATATAAAATATATTAAATGTGTTCACTGATTGAAGTAAAAATCATCTTTAGAATGAGGTATTTAACTCAGTAATTGTTAGGTAAGAGATGGTAAATCATTTGGTGGCAAGAAAAAGCATCACAATTTATTCTTGACAGTTTGAACAAAGAAACTGTTCATGAAGAAACTGTTACTCAGATATATATGTGTATATATTTGAAATGACAAAATACAGTAAAAGACCAGGTTCAAAAAGGGGACTACTCCAACCCCCACCTTGTGGCTAATAGCAGAGAAAAAAATAGAATCGAGTAAGACCTGGAGCTGGGGAGGAAAGATCCCCGGCAGAAAGTGTAACTGAAATGTAATGCAGCTACTGTGAGATGGGGCACAGGCCAGAAGCCAGGAGGAAACACACACCTTCCACCCTCAGGTCTCCTTCGTTCCACCTTAGTTAGGGTCATGGAGGTGTAATCAGCAAGTTTCAGCCTCCTGAGACACACAGCAAGGCAGACAAGGATGGAGGGAAAAAGCAGGTGGCAGGGCTAGGATTGCAAAATAACTAATATGGAGAGGGTCCATTCTAAATGTGGCTGAGAAAAGAGCTAAACCATTACCTATGAGATAAGAGATGCTTGGGATCCAATTATCTAAGAAAAAATGAAATCTAACATCCAAATTCAGACCCTGACACATTGTTAATTTTTTCCTCTAAATATCTCTGAGGATAAACTGAATAAAGAGAATAAATGCTCTTATGTAGTCAACTTTTTTTGCAATGTTGAGGCAGGAAATCAGTACAGATATCTACCACTGTGTCAGTGAATAAAATTTATTTACTGACATAGCCCCACTGACACACTGAAGCATACGTGCTGACTGCTTAGTGAGCATTTCTGGATTCTTTTTGGTATGGGATGCAAAATGAAATAATATAACAACCATGTATTTTCCTTTGGGGGAGGAATTATTATAATATCAAACTGTTCTCTTTATATTTGAATTTTATTTTAAATTTAAGTTTTTTAAACTTCATTTTCATGCCTGTTCAGGGGTTAGTGAATATTAACAGAAGCAAAACCATTAACCTAGAAGACATTAAACATCTTATAATCTGTCATTTTATTTAACAGCTAATAGGCTCCCATGAGTTAAGTCACCTGCTAGTGATTCAACAACTGGTGTAGCAGAACCAGCCCACAGTACAAATAGTCTGCACCATAATCCAGCTCCCTATGCTTCTAGAAATGCTTGATTTAGCTCCAGTTAAATAGCAAAAGAGCACAAAGGCTAAGGTTAAAATGTAAAATTAGGTAGATTCAGGTTCAAATCCAGCTGGAGTTTAGACAAATGACAAATTCCTGCTGATACTCCATTTCTTTTCCCCTATAAAGATGAGATGAGTCAACAACAACAAGCCCTCTCCGTGAGCCAGCACCATGCACAGGCCGCTGGGGGGAGGTCCAGAAGCCAGACTTTTCCTGTGAGTCAGCACCATTTGTGGACCGTGGAAGAAGTGAACAAAAAGTCAACAAGAAGCAAGCCCTCCCTACAAGCTGGCACCATGCATGAGTCACTGAGGGGAGATCCAGATGCCAGCCCCTTCCAGCACACAGGCTAGGTGACAAGGAGAGCCAACACTCCCCACTGCAACCCTGCTGTGAGTGACCAGCTGATCCAGAGAAACAGGCTGCGTTGATAGCTATTGAGGTAAATACAACTTAATGCTTGTAGTGTTTAATGTTTCACTGACTTTGCAGGCCAAAAGCCAGTAGTTTGATCATCTCTTCAGAGGACAGATAACAATATGCAATGTAGCATCTATGGGGTCTCCTTCTGAGGGTGATAGCCATTGTAGATTCCCTATTATCTTGTTTTGAGGTCCTGTATCATTTTCATTGTTTTGCTTGGTTGGGTTTTATTCTGTTGTGTCTTATTTGATTTTATCATATCCAATGGCATAGGCAGTTATCTCAAAGATAACAAGACATCATTATAGTCATTTTGGGTTTACTATTATCTTGTTTTGAAGTCCATTATTGTGTTCATTGTTTTGTTTTTATTGGTTCTATTCTGTCCAGTTTTGTTTGATTTTTAATATGTCTGAAGGTATGGGCAGCTATTTTGAAGACAACAAGAGGCATTATGGTAACCAGTGTTGATTTCTTACTATCTTGTTTTAAAGTCCTGTATCACTTACACTGTTTTGTTTTTATTGGCTTTATTCTGTTTTATTTCACTTGTTTTTTATCTTTAAAATAAAAAGTACAAAAAAAGATGAGATGAATATAGAATACTTACCACAATAGGATTGGTGTTGACATACTGAAAACATACAGATGAAATATTTAGCATAATGCTTGTCATATAGTGGATCCTCAATAAATAAGAGGTATTATATGATAATTACTAAATTTTCCTGTTTTCTTTTAGAAACAACTGATACTTTAGTTTTGAAGGTTTTCTTTAAAATCAATTGCTAATTTAGTAATAGCAAATGATCAAAAAGGAATTTGAGAGCACTTTGCAGTAAACTGTAAACCAAGACTATTTAAATAACTCAGAAAAAGTTAGGTAGAGAATGAGGGAAACTGCTTAATGGATGTGAAAGGACTATAATAGTCATAACAGATTGGTTTTTAAAATATGTATCATGCTGATCAACTATGCATCACAGAGCTCGGCCATTTCCAGGAGACGACAGCAACAGGAACTGTTATCTGGGCAACTAACAAAAGCTGAAATATACTGGTTATGGCAGGTAGCATTTTCTGATGCAGTAGGACCACTGAAAAATGTAAAAATAGTCTCCTTCAGGAAGATATCATGAGAGATTGCAAGCGAGGCCCATGGAGAAAAATCTCAACTTTTTTTGAGGAAAGAGTGACTACTGCACTAAAGAAAGAGTAGTAGATGAACTTCACAGATATAAGACTTCCCCTACCTCCAACCAGACATTTATATAATTCCCCTCATTTTTCCATTACTGGGGATAGAACCCAGAGCCTCACATATTCTAAGTGAACACTCCACCACTGAGCTATACCCTCAACCCCCTGTAGTTCCTTCCAGACAGCTGTTACTGTTTTTATCTAAAATGTTTCCCAAAGTCTCATGTACTCAGAAGTGGAGCTTTTGTCAGGTGATAGGACTATGGAGGCACTGTACTCAACGGGTTAATGCACTGATAAATTCACAAAGTTTGTGGCCAAACATGCTGTTAGGAGTTTAGGTCAGATTGGAGGTGGGTCCAGGGGGTGCAACCTGGAGGGTATATTCCTGTACCAGTTCCTCTCTTCTCTCTCTGCTTTCCTGATTTGATGGGTTGAGCAGCTTTCTGCTGCCTTTCCACTCTACCATGCCATTTCTGACTTGGAGCCAGCTGACTAGAAACTGAATCCTCTGTTAACATAAGTCAAAATAAATTCTCCTTCTTTAAATTGTGGTTGTTGGATATTTTGTCCTAGTGACAGAAAATAACTAAGACAGCAGCTGATTTTGAGGTAATACCTAAAGAACTACATAGAGAGATTGTGTCTCAAAAAAAAAGCTTAAAAATAGTTAATATTTGTTGAGTGTTTTCTGTGTGCCAGGTACTGTTCTAAAGGTTTTATCTATGTTAATTTGCTAAATCCTCCCCCCAAAACTTTATAAGGGTGGAACAATTACTTTCCAGTTACAAGTAAGAAAACTTAGGGACCGCGAGGCTAAGCAATTTGCTTAAACTCTTAGTTTACAAAGAAAACACTCATGGCAAACTAGTGTGGTTTTTATTTGTTTGTTGGGTTGTTTGTTTTTATGGTTAAAAAAAAGATGTCAAATTAAGTCCTTGAAGATGTGTGCATCTTATCTCAGGAAATAATAGTACCACATGATGTTTTGTTTTGTTTTGTTTCGTTCTCTTTTTGAGACAGAGTCTCACTATGCAGTTCAGGCTGATCTTGAGCTCACTTTGTAGCCCAGGCTGGTCTCAAACTCGCAATGATGCTCCTACCTCAGCCTTCTAAGTGCTTGTTCTGTTTTTTGAGGCAGAGTCTCCTGCCTCAGCTTCCCCAGTGCTGGGATTACAGGTGATCTGTACCACGCCGGGCCCAAGTGAGAAGAATACAATGTGTGAATGAATACCTAGGAGAAACTGGCTGAACCCATGGGCTATGAGGACTGATTGATGAATCAGGATTAAGGACATGGTAGTTCTGAGTGACAGAGATGTCCAGACACAAGTGGGATTCCATGTTTTACTACCATTCTGAAGTACATCTGAGAAATACAAAGGAGAATTGCCTCAGATCCTGTGGCTCTTGACAACAGCTGCCTGCAGCCCCTTGCGCCCCGCAGTGTCCTAGAGATGACAAGGTTTGGCAGACGCCTCTCGATTGTTCCCTGACTCGAGGCCACAGAAGGCTTGTGAGGCCACTTCAAGGGCATTCCTCATTCACCTTCCTGCTCCCTGGAGGGTTTGCTGCTGTCTCCTGGGGCAAGTGGAGGTAGAAGCTTTCTGCTGTTCCCTTTGTAAGGCAACTGTCCTGCTAACTACTCAGAGTCAGTGGATGCTTGAAGTACCCAGGTGCAGGGCAGGGCTTTGGGAAGGCAAGCGCTTTAGGCAGTGCATCTGCTGATCTGGTGTTAGGAGACAGATCTACTCAGAGGAGCATTCCTTGTGCGTGGGACCTATGGGGGTGCATCTCCTTTCCTGGCACCTCCCTGGACCCTTGCTCTGCTTTCTGGATGCCACAAGATAAGTAGTTTTCATCCTGAGGTGAGCACCCAGGCCCTTCCACCATGTCACCCTGCCCTGCCACTGATCAACTGCTGCTGGACAGAAACCTCTACCAACTGTGAGCCAAATAAGCCTTTCCTTCTGCAATTTGTGAGTGTCTAATATTGTGTTACTAATGAAGCAAGGAACTAAGACTTCACATATCATAGGTTAAGGATACAACCTCCACTAGACTTCTTCACCTCAGATATTACCACAAAATCAAGGCTTCCCAGCCTACCCACCTTTTGACACACTGGCTAAAACTTCAGGGGTTCCCACTGTGCCCTCACATTTCACTGGAATGAGTCACAGAACTGAGGAAAATCTATACCTATGATTAGTTTTATTATGGAGGATGTAAATCAGGGTTGGCCAACTGAAAAGACACATAGACCAAAACCTGCAGGAGCCCCAGACTTAAGGCATCCATGTCCTCATGATATTTCACTTTCTCAGCACATCAAGGCATGATTACCAAGCAAGGAAGTTCACTGTATGGGTAACTTTCAGTTCCTTATTTCAGCTTCAGGAATCTCATTGGACCCTGTCTGGTGACTCCATGCCCGTATCCATAGGACAACCCAGAAAGTAAAATGTCCATGAGTGGGAGTGTGTCACACAGGTATGACTGACTCCTTGGCTGAAATCAAGCTCTGATTGCTCCCAGTGTCTCCACTGCTCCCCAGAGTTCAGCTTGACTTCACTTGGCATACCCTCTAATGACACAGTTGGTCTTCACAGTGTGGCTTACCTCTAACCTTAGTCAAAAGTCAGATGTGGTCCATGGACTCATGATAAATAACAAAGAAACTCTCATCCCTTGGGAAATTCCCAGGGTTTAGAGGATGCCACCACATAACTAGGAACAAGGACAGCCAAACTCTTTAGTACACAGATCCCCTTCTCTGACCACACAGTTACAGCCTCCTCAACTGCTCAGCTGCAAAAGTATCCCAGCACTCATGCTGGTTGTCATCCAGCCCTTTTTATTTTCTGGGTTGTCCTATGGATAGGGGACATGGAGTCACCAGACAGGGTCCAATGAGATTCCTGAAGCTGAGATAAGGAACCGAAACCTATCCATACAGTAAGTTTGCAGATTCACTAACTCATGTTGCAGAAAAAACAATTCTCAGCACCAGTCACTGAAAGGTTAAAAAGTCCCAAAGCCCCAAATTTAATAGCCAGAATGTAAAAGTACATACCAAAGAAATAAAGTGCAGTACTGCCTAAGAAATAGAGACACAGAGAGAGAGAGACAGAGACAGACAGACAGACAGACAGACAGACAGATGGAGTGACAGACAGGCAGAGACAGAGACAGACAGAGAAAGACAAAGACAGAGAGACAGAGAGGCTATTTTCTGGAACTGGGATATTTACACTCGTTTTGTGGAACTCCCAGGCAAAGTTTGCCCACCCACTAGAAAGGTGCTGGCCCTTTTCATAGTCTCAGTACAAGTTATGTTTTTTCATTTTATTTTTTTAAAATGAGAAATTTATACATTATTTGAATTCTTCCAAGCTATTCCTTTATGTTGGGATTAGTTTTCTGCTCTTTAATTTCTCAGTTAAGCCAATTAAGAACTTGCAATGTTCTTGAGGAATTTGGGGTATAAGGGGTCTGGAAGAAAGGAGACTCAGTTTACTAAAGTGAAGGTTGACGAGGCTTGCCTTGGGTATCTTCCACTGAGTCCTGGAAGTTGTAGTCTTCTTCAAAGTACAATTTTCACTTATGACTTTCCTTGTCTCCTTTCTACTTATTTTACTTCTTCTATCCTACCTCAGGAGAACTGGCACATTTACTATGCTTTCTTTTGCTAGCAGAATAAGTAATAAACTGCCTAAATTTTAGAAGACTTTGTTGTTTCCTTCCTGGTTAAACCTGTTAGTCTTGCTTGAGCTACCGTGTAGAGAAAATTTTTAAAAGTCCCAAAGGAAGAAGGGCTCAGTTTGCTCTAGCAATTACAACTTTCAGGAACACACAAGTAGAGCCTTTCAGCAGGCTTCAGGATGAGGATGAAGAACAGAGAAAGGTGATAAAACATGTCAAGCAGTAGCAAAAAGACTGGAAACCCACGAGAGGGTGAGTTTCCAGATAAAAGTATATTTTCTACATCATCCACAATTGGCCATACAACTAACTTCTCCCAAACAATCTACTGAAGAAGAGCTCAGGGTTACCAATTCTACTGAAGTAGATCTGATTGGCTTTGTAGTCTTTGTTAGAGAAGATAAACCTACCTTTTAGTAATTTTTATTATTGGTCCTTTACCGTCTTGTGAAGCACATATTCACACAGCTGCAATCTGCACTTGGTTACAAACCATCATGTCTCACCTTGATTTTGTGTTCAACATGTTAAACATATGCTTTCGTGAACATTCACATGTCCTTGTCTTGATCCCCACCAACATGGTTATTATGCTGCATCATTAGCATGTCTCAGATCTGGTCTCCACAGTGGAGAGTAAGAAGAAATTAGTGTTTCCAATAAAACAGCTTATTCCAGTTTTTTTTTAGAAATGTATTTTTTGTAAATTTAGAATGTCTTCTTTCCAAAAAAGATGAGATAGGAAAATGAATGCATATTAATGTATTCTATTACAATTGAGCTCTAAACATTTACTTATTTTTAAATAAAATGTTAAAATAATTTATTATTAAGATAACAAATTCATGGCAAAAATCCCAATAATACACATGGTGCTGGGGAAAAGTCATTTTAAAAAATCCCGGTCTGAAACTCTCAAATCTATGGCTTCACTCCTTAAAGGTAACCACAATTTATTGTGCTCATCCGGAATTTTTTCTGTACAGTATTAGCATCTTTCCACACCAGCACTGTGGATCTGCCTCATTCCTTTTAACAGCTGCGTTGTGTGGTTAAGCCATCATTTAATCAGTCCTCTACCGATAGACCTAACAGTTGTGTTCCCTCCTTTTTCTATTTTAAAATAAACAAAACACCTTTGTATGTGTTTCTTTGAACACCTGAGAAAATATACCTGCAGGATACATTTCTCGATGTAGACTCACTATGTCGAAACTTACCTACACCTTCAAAGGTATGCCAATTTAAATTCTTGCTGTGCTTGTTTCCCCACATGCCGCACTTTAAATTAATTGCTAATCTAATAACTGACCAGTGGAACAGAATTGGACTAGATATCTTACATTTTCCCCTTCAGACCCCCCTGAACTCTTTCCCTTGCTCTTTGCACTAGGATGACAATCTGTAGTTCCCAGTGTGTCAGCTTTAAAAGATGAACACTAGCGGGAGCACTAAGGGGTGCTGTGGGAGGAGAGAAAGACTGATATGTTTATTTGGAGGGCTGCCTCTTGGAGGTCGGTGGGGTCTCTGTGGCTGCCTGATACCACTGAGCAAAGCACACAGCTCCATCTCCCCACAGCCTCCTGTCTCCAGGATCCAGCTGCTACGTCTTCCTCCAGTCCTTTTAAGCATAAAGAGCACAGGCTGTCCTGCTAAGCTAGGTATTGCCCTCTTGCTTATGGATTCCCTAACCCTGTCCCCACTTTGTAAAGGGAAGCATCGTTATTAAGGACTCCTCAAAATGCCTAATTTGAGTTTCTTGTTTCCTACCAGTTCTGGTTCCCAAAACCTCAGCCCAAAGAGACGTCCAATGATTTTATAAGAATGTATACCATTATTTTAAATCCTTTTGTTCTAGTTAGAACAGATTTTGTTGTTTATTCTAGATAACTAGTTAAGAACTCTAACTTGATCAAATAATTTCTATCTAAGGATAACTGAAAATCTAAGCAATTCATTCATTCAATAAACATTATTGAGCACCCACTGTGTACTAAACATGTGGAAGCAAATCAGATTGACAAAGTTCTCCTTCAAGGGGATATATCCTACAAATAAACTAATGAATCTGTGCAACTGTTTTAGACAGAGTTGATTATACTATGAAAAAAATAAGGCAAGTTAAGTGGAGGATTAGTGATAATGGATATATAGATACCTCATGAAGAATGTTTGGAAATTCTTCTGGTGAGACGTGGTTTAACACAGAACTGAATGATGAGAGTAGTGAACTATGTGAAGATCTTGGACATCTATCTCCAGGAAGAAGGTACAAAAAAGGATGAGGAGCAGATGACTCAATCAATATATGCAAATTGTAATTTTATTGTATATAAGAATGATAAAATAATTCATTATTAAAATAATAAATATTGTTACGGTTAATTTTAGGTATTGATTTTACTGGGCTAATGGATACTCAGATAACTGCACTGTTTTTGGGTGTGTCAGCCTAGAAGCGTCTGGCTCCCAAGGATGCAGGGATGGTTCAACATACATAAATCAGTAAATGTAATATATCATATTAACAGAGCCAAGGACAAAAGCTAGAAGAGTCTGGCATTTGATCCACTGAATTGATAAGGAGGCCCCACCCTCACAAGAATGGGCAGACACTCTCCACTCTCCACTCTGTGGAGGGTTTGGGTAGAACAGAACAGCAGACAAAATGGTAATTCTCTCTTCTGAAGCTGGAGCAGTTGTTTTCTTCTGTGTTAGAGATGAGAATTCCATGTGTGCAAGCTTTTCAGATTGATAGTGTGTTGTGTCATCAACTTTCCTGGTTCTCTACTGTGCAGATCCTCAGTTTTCATTACCATGTGAGCCAAACTCTAGAATACCTTTCCATTTATCTATCTATTGATCGGTCAACATTTCTCTTTCTGTATCTCTGTACATGCTATTGGTTTTTTCTCTAGAAAACCTTATAGATATACTTATCATTTCCATTTTTAATATTGAAAGCAATTATAATTTAGAACCAGATTGAAAGAAATAAAACAGAACAAAATAAAAAGGGTCACAAATAACTCATGAAATATTTTGACTGAAACCCTGAAATGCAGAGAATCTTGCTGCCCTCTGATGCTGATGAGCACCTTCAGTATGAGTTCTAGATATGGCTCTGCCTGCTCTAGCTGTATCAGAATCTTTACCAAGTGTGCTGTGCTTCAGAGTCGGTAATTGCTGCCTCAGGGCTTCATCTGTCTTTGAAATAGTTCAGCAGTTTTGCCTTGGCTTCATCTCTGAAAAAAAGGCAATTTCCTTTCATAAACATGGCGGTCCTGAATGCGTTTGGTGTTGTTTTTATTTTAACTGGCACCAAAAGAATCACAAAATGAAGTAGCTCATTTAAAATATTTTCCTCATGGTTGTTTTGTTCCCCCATTCAGGAAAAAGATTATTGGTTACCATGGCAATCAGCTTCCACAGCATTCCATTCAGAGTAACTGCACAGGTAGAGCACAAGCTTTACTCCATATTCTTTACTGTAGTTTTCTGCAGACCTGCATGTTTTTCTAGCCTGTTCTCTGCTACATAAAATAATCACCCACCCAACTAACTAAATAACTCAATGCTAAACCAGATCATTTTTCCAAAAGCCTTTTATCCCCAGAATATTTAAAAATTAACATATAGTGTTGTATTAATTTCCTCTAATTTTATTCTCTCCAGGCCCTCAATAGCACATAATTGATACTAGACTCTTTCACCAGTCTAGTATCATTTGTATCTCTTTGACCATATGGGGAAAATGATCAATGATTTTACAGCAAAAATCACAGTAGAAAAGAACTGTATGAGACATTTCCCATGTTTTGTATCATAGTTTCCTGTGGATAATTCTCCAACTTCTCTCTCTCCACCACACTGTGGATGCTCTCGAAAGAGTAAAACATGTCCTCACTGACATGGAGATGCCAAACACTTGTGTCCTTTCCTTGAGACTGCTGCTTCTTTTTTTTAGTTGATTTAGCTTTCCTTGAAGAGACTGCTTACCGTTTCCTATTGAGAACATTATTAATAATAATAAAGGATGGTTCTATACAGTAGGCTGTTGTAGTCACGGGTTGCAAGGAGAACAATTACATACAAGACATAGTATTACATACAATTACATACAAGACATAGTATTATTTTATGATGACCACCCAGAGTTAAATACAAGAAAGTGCAGGAAATCTGTCCACAACACTAAAGACCTAGAAAATCCAGCCAAAGGCCTGGATCCCACAGCAGTGTCCTGCATGAGTCCAGTTGAAGACCGAGAGCCCATGACAATGCCTTCTATGAGTCCAACTGGAGGTCTAGAGCCCCAACAATGACTCATGCAAGTCTTATGGATCTGAGCTGGGAAGGCCCAATGGTCAGCAGTGGAAGCTAGAAAGTCCGTGCCAACAGGATGAAACATCTGTGCTAGGAGGTTGAGGATTCTACACTGCAGCCAAGAAGTGATGCTCAAAATAAGGCCTAGGGCTCCCCAGAAAGTATTACAGCCATCCTCAGTGATACTGAGGTCCTGAGCTCCTCTGATGATAACAGTCAAGAATATGTCAGCAAGCCAGCATGACAAACTTCTCCTGGAGATTAAATAGCACCCATCTTCCCCTCTGGAGCCAGGAAATGATGCTCAAAGTAAAGACTGTATCTCCCCCAAAGTAAACCGCAGGCCATCTCAGTGACAAGATCCTGAGCTCCTCTGATGACAATGGAGTCGAACTCATACTGGGGAAGTTAGCCATGACAAGGTCCTCCAGGAAGAACCAATGGCTCCAAATAGCAACACTTAGGAGAACCCACAATGATACACTCTTCCTCTCCACATCTCTATTTATGCTGGCAGCTGTCCTCAGGTGGGCCATCTATGCCCAGCACCATGCTGATTTAGTTCATCTGGTGTCAAGTTGACCACCAGTTTTTAATCCATAACACAGGCCCAATACAATCTAGTGGTGTGCCAGACTTGGAGGATTGGGATGATTTTGGATAGTTCAGTGGGTAAACTCTATTTTCCTACAACTCCTTCATTTCCCCCTCATTATTAAGAGTTAGTCTTTGCTGGTTAGTATCTGCGTAAGTATGTGCCATAACCTAGGACTCTTGAGATTTTTTATTGTATGGAGATATCTTTCTACCTATTATTCATATGTCTGAATTAATTTGAAGTAATAATGGTATTTGGTAATTAAAAAGAGCAGCTTGAAAAAAAAGGAGTTGCTATCATTGAATGTGAGTAAAAAATAAAATTTGGTTCAAATTCTTTGCTGCAAATTTTTTCTGATGAATGCCTTTCATTGACAAAGACATACCTTGCAATCAATCTATGAACACCCATTGAATGCCATTTCCTATTAAGGGCATGGAAGTAAACTTTGTAACTAAAACAGATGCCTTCGCCTACAGATTCTAAAATCAGAGGGTATTCATAAATCGGCCCACAAATTGTCAGTGTGTAGTGGGAAACAGGAACTGTTAAAAATCAGAAATGCTGCTAAAGTACTTTCTCCCTTTTCTGGTAAAAGAAAATACATCACTTTCTAGGAAGTTCACAACTTTAAAAAACATACAAAGGAATTAGGGTTGGGAAATCACGACTAGAATTTGTATTGTATCTGCTCATTTTATTAATAAAGATATTTGTTTATAGATGGAAAGTCCCAGAATGCTTCTCTGACTCCTCTCCAAACAGCAGTGGAATTGTTTCAAGGGCAAGGAAAAGGCATTTTTTATTCTGCATCTGCAAAGATACTACATATTACATAAAGTGTTTCAAGTTTTACTAACATCTTTGGAAATATAGACATATATGTACTTCCCCATATACTAATCCCATACAAACTAGGATCAATTCTAGGGAGATTTCAAAGCTGACATAATCACATAAATTTTGGGGAACTGTATTACAGTATATCGTTAGATTAACACAGAAAATAGATGCTTCCAATTTTCGGTTGACAAAAAGATAGCTGAGAAGAAACCAGGGTGTCAATGTGAAAAGTAGAAACTAATGAAGTTCAGCATTCTAAAGGCAAAGGCAGCTGACAAGCTGCTTTGACAACTGGGTGAAGACTGGGAGAAAAAAGACTGTAAATGAGAAGTTGTGAGGAAAGGGCAGAATGAAATGTTTGAAAATGGTAAACTGAGAGCTTTAACAAGGGGAAAAAATAGCTGGAAAGCGAAAATTACTCAGTTCAGATAGGAAACTATAGAGAAATTTTTTGTAGACTAACACAATTTATATTTTAATTTTCAGGGCCAAGTAATGACATTATTTGAAGAATGACAGTTTTATTATTCTAATATACAGAAGAAGCTTCATTTGTGTGCAATATAAACTTGTACAAGTTTCTATTAGTATAACTATATATTAGACAAACTGGCAAGCAGAGATTTGCTTTTTATTAACTTTTCATTACAATCTTTATAAAAGGCTCACTTTCAATATTTCAAGCTTTACCTGAGGTCATGACTGTACAATGTGAAGATATCTGGACAGCCTGAATAGGCTGCAAAGTAGTCTTAACTGCCTTTCACTGCTGTCCTTTAATCTTAAGACTCCTAACTTGAGCAACAAAAGGTAGATACAGAGTTGCAAAACCAACATTCCTTAATTATCATGTCTTATTTAACATTAAAAATACTTAACATTAAAAACTTTCTTTAAAAACTACACATAGATTTTAGCTCCTTTTATTTGAACTGCATGGATACTGATTTACTAGTTTTCTTACAATGACTTCATAGGTTGGTAATCCTTCGTTGTGGTTTTCCAGGTAACTTCAGATTTCAAACACTTTGTCAAATTGGTGTATCTGGATACTGGTTTGTAAAATACGGTTACTGAATTTGTACACTAACTCTGAAACAGTAATGTCACAGGTTTATTTCTGTGCCATGACTATCAAGTTAAAAAAAATCAAAGTTTTTACTTGAATGTACTTAATAACAAACTCTTAAAACAACGAGGCCATTAAAAAACTTTATAGTAATTTACAATTTTAAAAGCACTTTTTTTTTTTGTTACCGGGATCGAACTCATGACCTCATGCTTAAAAGCTCTCATTTTTTATAGACACACATACATATATGGCTGCAAATTTATAAACGGCTACTCATGCTCTCATATAGAAATTTTTAAAAACACGTGATACTGTACTTACACAGTGAAAACTATTAAACACAAAAATAACCTAAACGTGCGTCAATACGAAATTATTTGGGATCTTCCTTAATTTTCAGACTGGAATTCATATTCTTGATAAACCACAAATGAGTGTTCATTGACATTTGCTATGTATATGATAATTATCTGAGTGAGCTGCTTCATTAGAATTTGATTCATTATCCCATGCCAGACTATCGTTATTTTAAATATGAAAACATTTTACATTTTATTCGCTGGCCTTCCTCCAGTTTAGTTACCATCTTTCCTAACACTGTTCACGACTCCACTGCACTCGCCCGTGATTAGGAAACCAGAGAGAGAAAAGAACGCTGAAAAGTCAGCCGTGCTCGCGCTGGCATTCAAGATCTCGGGTGAGGGCAATTCTCCCCGAGTCTCGCTGAGAGCGGCTCCACCGCGGGCGACCGAGCTCGGCCTCCTACACCTCGCAGCGGGCGGGGACGCCGCTGCAAAAGAGGTGGCTGTTGCTATGAATGAGTCACTCGCGCTTGGTACATTTGCCGCTAGGAACTCTGCACCTCCCGGCCCTTCCCCCGAATCTTCTCAGGCTGTCTCCTGCGCTTTGGCCTTTAAGAAGAGCGAGCAGGTGGGGACAGGCTGGCTCGCCCAGACCTCCTCCCCTGCGCCATCCCTAATTTAGCAGTACTTCCGGCCGCGTGACATCATCCCCCGCACCCGGTGACGTAAGCAACGGGTGACGTGCGTGCGGCGAGAGCGTGCTGACGTTGCTATTTAAAGGTCCTTCTGCGGGGAGGATGGAGGCACAGCGCGGGCGGCAGGCGCCGGGTGCGGAAGGGACTGTGCCGCCAGGGAGCAGGGCCTGGAGACAGCAGAGCAGCGGCGCGCGAGCCCCGCCATTCGGTGGCCACTAGGGGAGGGGAAGAACGACGGACTGGCGAACCGGCTGGTCAACCCGGCCCGGCCTCCGACCCCAGCTTCTCCGCGCGGCCCCGCCCTCGCTCGCCACCCTCAGGCCCGGAGTCGCCCCGGCCCGGCCCGGCCTCGCCCCGCCCAGGCAGGGGGAGGTGCCGCGCGCGCTCGCAGTTCCCGCCTCCGCCCCGCCGCGCGCTTCGCGGCCGCGCTTGCCTCACGCCGGCGGCGCTGACGGGAAGGGGCTCCTGCGCTCCACGAACCGCCCGGTGGAGGCGGAGGCGGCTTCAGGCCGCCGGGCCGGCTTGGCTCGGCTCGGCTCTGCCCAGCAGGAGCCGGTGGCCGGCAGAGGTGGGTGGCGAGTGAGGGCAGCGGAGCCTCCGCGGGCCTGGACACAGGCGGCGGCGCGGCGCGGGAGACAGCTGAGGAGGGGGCGCAGGAGCGCGGGCCCCCAGCCTCGAGCAGCCTCTCCGCCCCCGACTCGGCGGCAGCCTCGGCCCGTGGGCGTCCGCCGCCGGCGCGGGGGCCAGGTTACTGGGGGACGCGAGGTGCGGGTCCGGCCCATTCATTCTCGCCAACGGAGCTCGCACGCGGCGCTCCGGAGATAGCGGATGCGGGGCCGGGCGCGGGCCGGGCCGCTTTGTGCGTGGCGGCGGCCGGCGGCCCGGGGCTGAGGTGGGCTCGCCGCTTCCCGCTCTGCCGCGGCGCCCAGCGGCTGCCCTTCGGGAAATGGCTCCGCTCAGCCTCCTCGGGAGAGCGCATCGATCCTGCCCAGTCTGCCCTGCCTCCTCCTCACCTCCGCTCTGCTTCGCGTCTCCGGAGGGGAGACATTGAGAAGGCAAATGTTAATGTGCACGTCGCGAGCTTCCGGGTGGGCGCCTCGAGATTTTTCTACACATTTTTTTCCCTTCCCTCTGAGTGCAGGGAAGCAGTGGTGTTGCTGCTTTTAGGATTTTTTTTTTTTTAATTAAAGTGCACGTCGCATTGGGTTGCACGCTCCACCCCCAGGGACCTGGAGTGGAGAAATTTGAACCCACAGCCTTAGCCTCGAAAAGGCCGAGTTTAGTACCTCTGTGAGTGCGGAGGACGACAGGAGCGAAATGACCAGCGAACTCACCTTTTATAGGACTCCGTGAAGCTGGTTTCTGCGTTTCCCTACCTGGACGCTCATTTGTGGAATAGTTGACTTGAGTTTCCGCGCAGTATTTTAACCCTAACAAGCAAATGTCACCTCTGTTCGAACGTTTTGATATTAACAAGAGCGAAGTCATTTCATCAACGAGAACTGAGTATCATTGAAATATCTACGAAAACGGATCTGG
The DNA here is from genome assembly GCA_004027295.1 of Dolichotis patagonum. NCBI lineage: Eukaryota > Metazoa > Chordata > Mammalia > Rodentia > Caviidae > Dolichotis > Dolichotis patagonum. Next base: position 22,873 of record PVJX010015155.1, read on the forward strand.
GGGGAGGGTGGAAAAGCAACTGCGAAATAGCAACCGGAAAAATTCCTTCGGAAGTTATTCCGTAACGAGAGCAGAAACTTCAGAGCAAGTTTTTACTGGGCAAAATGGGGTAAGGACTGTTGTGCATATCTCAGCCTCAGGTCTGTGCCTTTGTGTGTGTGTTATTGAACGGTGCTGGTTACTGTTGTTTCCGAGTAAATTTGCCTCCTTGCTAAGCTGGTACTACTTTAAAATACAGGTGTACTAACCTTTTAACAAGTTATTTTTGTAGAATGATACCATAGGTCATCAAGGAACATGGGTATTTCGTGTGACAGACTACGCCTTATACCTAATACTGTTTCATTGATAAACCGCGGCAGTTTGTTGTCAAAATCATGTTATCTTAGGTTTTGTCGATGGGCATCTTTCAAAAATAAGTATACTACTGCATTCTCTCAGCACTTTGGAAATAATCAGTTGCACAAAGGAACGATTGGAGTGATTAGACGACAGTCCTTGGACGCGGTCCAGGGTAAATCGTTGCCCTCACCGTGTGCTGTTTTGCCCTTGATTGTTAAAAGGGAAAGTGTAGAGTTGATTTATTGAGGCATTGGAAGTGAGGATTTGAAAGTCTCATTGATCAGTCTGCACGTTGCAGGTGCACAGGCTACCGAGATCAGAGCTGGAGTAGGGGAAGCTTTTGTTGGAAGGCGCTTGTTCACTCCCCGCCTCCCAGTTTATGCTTACATTTTCAGTTTGTGTTAACAATATCGGATCTGCGTCTTACCCAAAGCCAGCCAAGAATGAACTTCCTAAAGTTTTGACTCTTCTCATTGTAGTTGATAAAGTGCTAGTAGTGACTTTTCTTAATTTAACCCTATCACATGCTATCGGAATAATGATCTATTCCTGTCTTTGACAGATTGCCAGTTTTTTTGTACACGGGGACCTTTCCAGAATTTAGTGTTTTCATAGTTGAACAAATACGTAAAAGCGTAGTTGAAGGACAGGGTTTTAAATGATGGACTCAAATTCACTGATGAGTTAAGGGTGTACATACACTTTCTTGAAGTTGTTGGTAGTATTTTATTTTTCTGAGTTAGAATTGAACTTTATTGACTTAAAAAATTCAAAAAAAATGCGTTGTCGGAATCCTTCACTCAGGAATTAATGAGAAAGTGATAATTAGTTTTAAGAGTCAAATGACAACTTGAATGATACCGGGTACTGGTAAGAGTAATTAAAATACCTTATTCTATTTATGGTGCTTCTATTAGTAGCTTAGTGACCTGAGACAAATTACTTAACCTCTATGGACTGTTTTTGTTTTCTTTTCTATAAAAGGAGGAATTAGATGAAACGACTTTTAGAGATTTTTTTTTCCAGCCTGTAAAAATGAATTCTTTTTCTCTTTTTTCCTGACTCTCGTTGTTTCTTGATCCTACTGCTCTTTCAGATGGAGGTATTTTCTCTCTCTCTCTCTCTCTCTCTCTCCCCCTTTTCTCTCTCTCTCAGCTGCTTTAAGTTCTTAAGCTGGGAAATAATGGCATTTGAAAGAATGTTTTGGCTAAATTACACTATTTATTTATTTATTTATTTATTTATTGAGACAGGGTCTCGCTGTGTAGTTCAGGCTGGCTTTGTAGCCCAGACTGGCCTCAAACTCGTGGAGATCCTCCTGCCGCAGCCTCCTCAGTGCTGCCACTATAGGCATGTGCCACCACTGCCAGTGAAATTACACTAATTTTTAATGAGAAAGTACTGAAAGACAATCATATCTAAACTTGGAGTTTGGATCCTAACATATTGCTGTTTAAAATGTGCATACACACAAGAGTCAAGTGGTAGATTTTCATGTTGAAGTCTAGTTTTCAGGCTATGGAGTGGTAGCATCATGAAAGAATCATTTTTTTACAATCTTTGATCTATATCAATATCCTTCATTTTAGCAAAGGAAGCATGTATGGGTCTAACTTACAATACTGAAGAGGTTAGTATTTAAAATAAAGAAAATAAACCCTTAGCATAATTAAATTTGTTTACAGACAAGTTTATTTGCCCTTTTGTCAGTAACGTTTTAAAAGTCGACTTGAGAAAAAGGAATAAGCATTTGTGCTATTTTTCCAAAGTTTATTTTCGGGCTGTGACCCTTTTTTCTAAGAGAGAACTGTTTGATCTGAGTTGTTGAAAGAGAAAGAGTAGATAGAATTACAAAAACATACAGCAAAGGCATTTGCAGAAGTGTCCACATTTTGCAGGTGTTTCTACCTGATCAGTGTGGCATTAGTTTAGTTGGCCGAACCTATTTAAAACCAAAGGAAACAGAACTTTAAATACCCGTTAGAGTTTTACCCATGGAGTCCTACTTTACATTATTCTGATGTACCTTAAATTTGATGTTTTGAATGAAGAGTATTACAAATTCTTTTTCTTTTTTTAGCTAATACTATGTTTTAAAAGGATTTATCTGTATCTTAGATATATAATTGCAAGTCTAGGGGCAAAGTCTAAGCAAAGAAATTTTTAGTAAAATGATTAATTGGCTTAGGCAGAAAAAATTTATGGCTTCTGTATTAGTTTATAAACTGGAAAAGAAAAAGAACAGCTGACACTAACAGTTGGCAGAGTCTCTAAAAGTGTCTTGGATGTTGTGCGAAGTGTTTAATTGCTTCCAGGGCAGCTGAAGTATGGTTTTGTAAAAAATAGGTGCATCTGATCCCCTAAAGAAAGATATTTATGTAGAATGAAGTCCATGGAAAGCTTTTTAATTGCCAGTGAGGAGCCCCTGTTAAAAAGTTGACCCACCCCTTATGAGAGCAGTGAGTGAGACAGTAGCTATTTTAGAATTATTAGTGTAGGCAACAGAAATCAAATCATTTCAACCAGTTACTTTGTGCGTTTTGTTGTTTAGCTTATATTGACTGCTAGTGTTACCCCTACCACCATTAAGAACCATTAAGAAGTTTAGAGTCTTATTCAGGGCCAGGTTAGATGGCCTTGGGACAAATTGAAAGTTTGAGTTCTACTCATAGGCAGAGGTTTTTAAAGCTTTTTAAAGGCAGTAGCATTGGTAACACAGTTTTACATGGTAACCTAATATGCTCATATAAATGATAAAATGGCACAGATAGTATCCTTGATGGCATGCCACACAGAACTATTCTGTTCCATTTCATTTTTAAGAAGAAATGGTGGAGGCCCACTGGACTGCTTTAACAACCCTGAGATAGTAACTAGAAATTTGAAAAATACTACTCTTGGTAGTACTCAGTACAGTACTTTAAGCAACGTAGTAATACAAAGGATCAGGGTAATAGCATGAGAAGTTTTTAAAAAACATTTAAAACTTGGTTTTGTATGTTGTATCCTGAGCAAAACACCAAGCCAGAACACCTGACTTGGACTGGGTAGAGAAAGTAGATTGTTAGACAACCCTGGAAAGTTCTGTTAAGTGGAAAGGGGAGGGGCAAGATTGGGAACTATGTGGATAACTCAGTGAATCATCTTTAGAATTAGGACATTTCATGTATGGATGTGAAAATGTTGAAACACCATGGTATGTTCTGGCAAAGGCACTCATTCTTGGATATGTCATCGAATGATGAATTTGTCAAGAGGAACTACATACCCTTATACAGTACATAATTTTACATAATTGAATATCTCAGATAAAGAGGTAGTAATATTCAGTAGATGTAGTCTCCAGTGTTTTGGTGTTTAGTAGAGGTACTTACACTGGATTGTTTTATTTTGTCATTTAAGAGTAATTAAAAGAAAGATTAATCCAACTGACTAGACAGAGTAGGGGGGAAAAGTCCCTATTTAATACATATAATATAGGGCTGGGGAAATGGCTCAGTGGCATAAGCACCTGCCTCACAAGCACAAGGTCCTGAGTTTAATTCATGGTACCAAAATACATATATGTAAGTTTTTTGCTGAATCAGCTTCACAAAGACTTTTAAATCGCTTTAGTATATCTTAGGGACAGGTCTAGTTGAATGAAATGTGCAGGTTGTTTGTGTTGCTCCTCCTTATGACCTGTGGTAAATATGGTAGAATGACTCTTTTGGACTTCTTATAAATACTTAAATGAAAAAGGACAATATTACATGTGTAAATGAAGTTGAGGCTCAAATATAGTGGAAAAAAGACTCAACAACTTACCTTAAAAAATTAGCCACAGATGATAAGGCATTACAAGTGAGTGGGCACATCCAACTCCATGCCCATTTGACAGGAATCAGTGTTTTCTGAACATTAAGAATGAGCTCTGATCTTCCCAAATCAGTCAGTGATGCAATTGAGCACTGTATTATGTGAGTCTGTCACCAAGATGTTCAGTCCCCACAGAGACACACTAACAGAGCTGTGGTGTGTGGTGAGGAAACCCAGGGCTTAAGCATGCTGAACCACAATTAGTTAGCTGTATCTCAGCTCCTCCTAACTTCTATTGATTCTCTAAAGATAGTGATAGATAAATTAGGAAGAACCACCCTAGGGGCAGGACGAAAGGACAGCCTTCTGTACCCCCTGGACTGAGGTATGTGAATGGGTGGATTCAGGTATTGCAACAGGCATGATGTATAAACATTAAGTGAGGTGTCAAGTATTGAAAAATGCTTTGTTGTCTGTGCTCCCTCAGTTTTTATTTATATTTAATTTTCATCTATTAATAGTTTTACAAGAAGCCCTCAGTTCTTACAACTGTCCTGCGAAGAGGTAGTGCCAGTCATTTTCAAAGATAACATGGAAGTGTTTTATATTTTATAGAATATTAAAATAAGATACCCACAAAGCTGAGGTATTTTGAAAGATAATGTGAAGTATTAAGAGATTAAGTATTAAGGTGATTTTTCAAAAACTAGAAGACTACAAAGGTAATTATTGTGAAAATACTGATTTTAGACTGATAGTTTTCTGGAAGGTTGAGAACAGTTTTTATTTCCTGACACACAAAGAAAACTGACTTTTTGCCTTTCATTAGCAGTACCTGTTAAAAACAGTAGTTAAATGTAAGTAAGTAAAGCTATCTAATGTTTCAGAATTTTCTGCCCTAGTTACTTTCAGTTTCTCCCATCAGGTTCTTAATAATTGTCCCTAGAAAATTATCTTAAATGGAATTCACTATCAGAGATCTAAAAATACTCCTATAAGGAATTTCTGTCAATCTAACTTCATAGAAGGTAAGTCTGTACATTCCTAAACTCATATGGGACAGTTATTTTGAACCAGCTGCAGTATTTAAATGTGCCTCAACTGTCATTGTTTTGCTTTGTTTTGTTTGGTCTTTTTGAGGCAGGGTGTCATTGTGTAGTTGAGGATGGCTTTAAACTCACTTTGAGGCTCAGTTTGGCCTCAAACTCGAAGCAGTCTTCCCGCCTCAGCCTCCTGAGTTCTGGGATTACAGGTGTGGACCACTACACCCAGCTTAACCTATCTTTACCTTTTCTGTACCTCCTTTTTATTTACTTTGTAAAACAGTGCTGTTCTCTGTCCTACTATGTTATGAGTCTGCCTGTTGGTTGTTAACATTAAAAATTGTATGCTTTGGTTAATGATCCTGCCAGCTCCCAAGACGTTAATGAGGATTCCACCTTCTCTTATTTATTGTCACTAAAGATCTGTATACATTAAACTGAATGGGAAGACTCCCAAGTCATCTTTCATCTGAAAAAAACTAGATTTTGCAGGCTGCTTTTTCCTTGCTCAACTAGTAATCTATAGAATTTTAGTTGCCTATTTTATTTTCATTATTGCTTTCATATGGTATTTTATTACTATCCAATATATATGTATTGCTAGTCTGTTTTGATTTTGGCATTTTGAGTCGGGGTCTCGCTGTGTCGTTCAGGCTGGCCTTCAAGTCACTTGTGGTGCCCTGGCTAGCCTCGGACTCACTGTTACCCTTCTACCTCAGCCTCCTGTATGCTGGAATTACTGACATGTGCCACTACACCTGACTATGTTGTTATTCTTGTGCCAGTATAGGGAAAATAGACACCAATGACAATATTACTGTTTAATTTTATTTTGTGATGTATTAGTGTATTCTGAATAACCATTATATGGGCTATAGATACATTATGGGCTATTTTATACAGAAGGAAGCCAATCTAAAGAATGTTTTCAAAGATAGTACAGTTTTCAGAAGCTAAGATGTAACACTGTATATTGATTATGGCTCCAACTATATAAAATGTTCTCTGTGTATATGTATATATGTGTATATGTATATATATGCACACAGTATATATACACAGTGATGCCTTGGTTCAAAAACACTTCTGTTTGCCAACAGTTTGGCTCACAAACAAAAGTATTTGGCACATTTTCCAGTTGGAAACTCCATGTCGGGTGATAAATATGACCATGGCCGTCTTCCCCACATGAATGCCGCCATCTTCCCCCAAATTGTAAAAAACATTATTTGTAAACCCAGGTACCACTGTATGTAAAAACGATGTGAGAGGACTTATTAGAGGTAGATACAGGATGCTCTCAAGAGTGGAGTGTGGGTGCTCAGAAAAACAAGGCACCTATGCATAAAAATATTTGAAGGAAATTCATTAAAATGTTAAGTGATTCATTAAAGTGTTGTAATGTTTATTTCTAGGAGGAAAGATTGTGAAACTTAAGTCTTTCTAAATCATTTAGTTTCTCTAAAATGAATACATTTAAGTTTTAGAACTTAAGGATTCAAGAGTAAAGGTATTCGGTAAAAAATAATTGATAGGAAGGGCCGTGGATTTAACTCAGCAGCATAAGCACCTGCCTGGCAAGCTCTAGGTTGTGAGTTCATCCCTGGTACAAAAAAATAAATAAATGAACGATAGGAAATAGGGAGCTAGATCTTTATCAGCTGTGAAGAGGACCAAGAGACAAGGGATAGGAGGATAAGGGGATGAAAAAGAACTGAGATGTGGTACATGTGCGTACCAACTCCCTACAAGGAATTAAATCATTCTATGCTGCAAACATGTACTAATGAAAATTAAAATTGAGGGAAATGTTAATATTGACTGTAAAGTGTTTCCAGAATTAGTCATTGTTTCTGCTTTACATAGATGTTTATCAGTTTTAGCTTTATGTCAAATATTATTTTCACTATTGGCTAGTTACTACTCTAGCTAAGTTTTTTCTTGTTTATAGTATAAGGAATATTTATGTTGACGGTTGTCAGATTATTAATACTGCTCTGCCCTTTTTATGGAGAAAGAAGCAGTGCTCATTGAGAGGTATAGCTGTGAAGTAGCAGGGCGTATTCTAAGTCTTTCAGACTTTTGGAGTTCTTACCACTAGTTCAGGAAATTCCAAGTGGATAATCATATGTAGAGAGACTCATATTGAAAGAACTTTCTACTTTCCTTATAGTTCTTTTAAATGAAAATTCAGGTTTACAGTGTTAGTATCTTTGGTAAGTTCTTTAAATGTATTTTTCCTCTAGATGGTGAAAAAAAACCTGTTTAATTGTAGCACAAGTCTCTATTCAGTGAATTACATTTTGAATACAATGAAGTACTTATGATTAATATGATATTGTTTGTGTAGTGTAGTTTACAGAGTTGATCTCCAAAGTTGTAAATTTCATCAGTCAATTTCTGTTAACTCTTGGTGTAGTCATTGGGCACATCAGCCTTTAGAATACACAAACAGGTAGGATTTCTCTGAAGATCTCAGACCAGAAAAAAAAAGTTTTAAGATGTTATGTTGAGCTGGGTGTGGTGACACACACCTGTAATCCCAGCATTTGGAAGACTGAGGCAGGGGAGTAACCTTGAGTTTGAGGCCAGCCTGCGTTCCATAGTGAGTTTAAGACTGATCTCAACTACATGGCGAGACCCTGTCTCAAAAAAAAAAAGTTGCGTTGAAACATTTTTCCTAGGACTTAAAAGTAGAGACTTGCACATAGAAAGGCCAGATGTGGAAGGTGTTGTATGAGCCTACATGATATGCCTAAAGAGTAAAGGGTACATATTACTGTGGAAATATAGAAGGCCTTAGATTTTTAAAAGTTAAAAGAGGAGTAGATATATTGATATCTGAGTGTTTGTGAACATCCACAAGCAGATGATACGGTATGCCAGGTAGAGTGCCACAATGGCTTCCAGGGTTACCATCTCAGGCAGACAATTGCAGCATGTGCCTCTCCTCTTGAATGTGGGTAAAATAGCTGGCAACAGTGGGATGACACATAAGTGATTAAGTTGTGGGTGAAAAGAGAGGTGATCCTGTGTAGCCTGAGTCCTGTGAAAGGAGAACCAGAGCAGCATCTGTTGCTAGCCTTGCTGTGTGTTGTACAATTGCAAGGAAGGGAATGAATTCTGAGGACACTATGTGACTATAAAAGATTCCCTATCCGTGGGTGAGATCCTAGTTCCTGCTGCTGCCTTTTGAACCTGATTAGACCTTGGACTTATGAACTATGGTAGCTGAGATAATAAATGGTCATTGTTTTAAGCCATTAAAATTTTGGTAATCTGTCACATGGCAGCAGAAAATAGCATGTGGATAAACTTAAGGACATATAAGCAAAGTAAAGTCAAAGGGAAATCATATTTCCTCCAGAAGTAGAAAACCTCAAAAGTCAGACTAGTGTCAGAAAGTCTAAAAAACAATGTACTTAGAAATTTCAGAAAGCAGAAGAAACTTGGAATAAGAAATGAGCATAACTGGTAAAAGGAATCAGATTTAGAGAGAAATGAGTTTTAAGGATTCCTGGATCTTTCAGCTTATAAAAAATACATTTGCAGCAGTTAAATCAACACCATCCTCCCTCCCCTTCAAAAATGACAGTTTTTATAGTAAGAGAATGAGAGAAGCTTTAGAAAAAAAATGCCTGCCTTCATTTACAAATGCACTCTTTCAAAGCAGGGTCTGCAAACTAGCAGCTTTAGAATCACCCAGGTATTTGTTGGGAGGGAACATCTGTGGCCCCCACTCCTTTGCCTACAGTCAAAAAACTGGGGTAAAGGAAGCCTGGCTGTCTGTGTTTTCTTTTTAACAAGTCCTCTAAGTGGTTCTCATGTAGGTTCAGTTTGGAAACCACTGCTTTAAAGTTAATTTCTGCCACTGTCACACTGTGCTGTCCTGCCTTCAGCTAAGAGTTAAAGCCTTTCCAAGAAATAGAGACCTGCATAATAGAAAGGCTAGATGTAGCGATATTGTACACTTTTTGAATCACCATTACTTAGCTGTCAGTTACTAAACTTTCTCAATTGTAAAACAAGATTGGAGCGTATCGTTCCCAGATTTTAAATTGCTGCTGTTTGGGGATTATTTTTCTCTGGAATTCCAAACTGGTGCTGTCATTGTCTGAGCTTGTCTACCATGATTTTTTTATTCTGTCTTCTAAGACTTCACCTTCTGACATCATCTAGAAGTCCTCAGTTTCTTGTTTGAGGACGTATATAGTGTTTTGAAGCTTTGTAATTTGTTCCCTAAGTTTTCTTTTGTGTTCTTTTTTTGTTAATGCAGTTTCATTTTGGAAACTTTCTGGGATATCTGATGGTTGTCAGCTGTGTCTGACAGTTGATACTAAACAACTGATTGAAAGTTCTTTGTGAATCAGTGAGGCCCAGCCTTAGTGTCTTCAGTAAGGTGTTTGGATAGTAAACTCACCTTTTTGTTGAGCAGTCTTAAAGTGTCAGTAAGGGAGACCTCTTCTCTGAGGTTGTAGGTTTTTTCTCTCAGACTGTTCAGTTTAGAAAAGAATGGTCACATATATACAGCTCTTGGCATTCTGACAGCAAGGTAGGTTTATTTTGCCATTATATGCATGGAGATACATTGTTTGCTATAATCTGAGAACCATGAAGGAGGGAGAATTTTCGAGGAGCGTGGTTCCATTTTCAGCCTTTTTCTTAAAGCTCCTGTTGGGAGAGGTAATGATTGACTGGGAGCTGGGCAGGGGTAAGAAGTCTCATTGCACAGTTACTTTAACTTTCAGTCAACTTGCCAACTTCCATCCCATATCTCACAGCTCCTATAATCTGTCTCTAAATTCTGGCTGGCAGATTGTTTACTGAGTTTCCTATTTGCAAACACTGTACAGTTTTGCCAAGTCAAGTGCAGTCAATTCCTATATTGGATCCTTTGAAAACTACTCAAATTAGTTGTGCCGTGGTGCCACCTTTTCTGTTTAGTGTTGTACGTTTATACTTCCTTTTCTCTTTTATTTTCATTTTAATGGGATTTTTAAAAAAGATAATAAATATATCCAATTAGTTTCATGTGTTTGACCAGAATCACTGAGCCCTCAACTCTAGAATTTAAATAAGGTATCTTTTACTAAGTGTAGATACTGTTGATGGTTAACTGATTGGAATTTGGTAGATGATAAAATGTTGACTTACTAAAAATCTCTCCCTGTAATTAACACCTGAAAACTCAATGCATGATGTAATCACATTTTAAAATTAAAAACTTGAAATTGGGTATCAACATTAAGCCTCAACAGAACTATTCACCGTCTCAACTGTATTGGGTAACTAAGATGTTACAATTTGTCCTCTGTGTGTATCTTGAACATTTATTTAAAAAAAAAAACCTTAAGCACTTATTTTATGTCATTAGTCATGCAAGACACTGGCAATGCAAAGATGAGTAGATATGTAAACAAGAGATTTTATTACGTGATTTAAGTGCTGTGAGCAAGATGTATGCTGTGTTTGGAAGCACACAGAAGGCAGTGCCCGCCTCTCTGGGAGGGTCAGAAACGTTTCAAGTAGCCAATTATGTTTGTTTTGAGCTTTAAAGAAAGAGTTGGGGAGGAACTTGATATGCAAGAAGGATAGTTAGGACATTTCAGGCAGGGAGTGGCATACATAAAATTTCAGAGATAGTGTGCTAATTAAAGCAGTTAAGGAAGACCAGAAAGGTAGTCAAAGACCAGGTCTTACCATGTTAGAATTGAGCTTTTCCTGTAAATTAGTGGTCTTCATGTATTTTTATATACCCATATTCATAAAAGATTTTGAACATGTTCATATGTGTAAATTTATAAATTCTACATTCTATCTCTATATTTGTGTTTTTACTTTACAAGGGGTACATGTATTTATATCATAAAACATACAAATAGAAGTGAAAGAAGATTAAAATTAACTTCTTCCTGAACCTCTTTAGAAGCTATTGCTGTAACAGTGTCACCAAATGAGAGTGACGAGGGAGGAGAAAGCCATCTAGAAATGTAGACTTCTCTGTTCAGACCACGTATCTTTAAATACAGCACAACTCCAACAACCTTTAGGGTTCCACACATTCTTTTGGTTTGTTTTACAAATGGATTAAACATTTTTTTCAGACACAAGGAAAGGAGTCCATCGCTAGGGCTATTTTAAAATTATAGCAGAAGGATATATTAGTGAGGGAAGATATGAGAGTGAATGTAGGCTATCTGAAATCACAGGCAGCAGGATAGTTAGTGCGTTAGGAGCAGTGTCTTTACTATGGGCTGATGGGAAGGATATACCTAGACTTTACATTTGTAGGTTGAAGACTACAGGAGACTGTTGAAAGTTCCTTAGCTGAGAGACTCCATTTCCTCAGTCTATTTCCTGGTTAACCTGGTATTTATTGTGTCAGGCTCTGTTCTAGGTGTGGCAGTTGGTCTTTGAACACTGCCTTCATGAACATTTTGTTCCCGTGAATGATAAAAGACAAGGTCATCTGAGTATAGGAAATATAAAGTGCACCAGAGCCTTAGGAAGAGAGGGAAGAATGGGAGAGATTGCTAACCATGAAAAAAGTGTAGCTGAGAGGGTCCAGCCAAGAGGAGGAACTGCAAGTTTTGGTACTCTTGAAAATAGCCTAAACATAAGTTACTGCTGTACTGAGTGAGTGGAAAGGTTTTTGTGGTCTCTGTTCTGCTGAAAATGAAGCATGAAAGGGGTATGTCCAATTTTTGTACTTTTTGTCCAGTTTTTTAAATATATATCATTTTCCCCACTTTAGTTACTCTTTTCTTTCTATAAAGAACATTCTGTTATCTAGGAAGACCAACCTAATAAGTCTATCAGATATCACTAATTTCTTAACACGTGTGATGTCTTTTCTGTGAAAAATTCTGAAACCAAGTCCTGGAAAGTGTTGGAGCTTTGCTGAGGACTGGGGCCATATTTAATATTTGTCATACAGAGCACATTCACTCATGGTAACCAAAGTTTGTGAAGATTCTTCAGTAAGGTTTGTTCGTAATTTTCTTTCATATTTAGGAAAATCAGAGCTGTTAAGTGCTTAATTATAAATTGCTCTGATCCATAGTAAAAGCTCAGTATATTTATTATTTACAATTTATAACTTTTCATAAGTAGTTTTAATCTTTCTGGGCAAGATAAGCTTTGCTTTTTTTCCTAGTCACTCAAAATGCCTATGTCACTGTACTAATTCTAATCTTATGATAGCTTGGATAGTGTTTTATTTTCTTTTTTTATTGAGCAGTATTTTTTTTTAATAGTAAGACTCAATTAAGAAGTGGGCTTTTAAATGACAGATTTTCATCCTTTGTTCTGTAAAATGCAGTGTCATCATTAAGTTCTAAATCAGGTTTGTTCCCTTTGTAACTTTTTTTTGTTGTTCACAACAGGGCCATAATTTGTATGTCTCACTGCAGTGCAGCGCTGAATCACCAGTGGTGGGTCAAGCTGTCTAATGCAGTCAGTGGTATGTGTACTACAGGTGTTGGGTCAGGCCACCAGAAGGGACAGTCATGTGTGTACCACTGATCATTTAAGCTGGTGGAAATGTGTTAAACCTTGGTATAGGGATTTAAGCCACAAGTATTGTAACTGTAGTGTGGCGTAGCATAACCAGATGGGCCATTTTAGCAGTGAGTGGTCTCTGGAGCTGGACAGTGGATACGTTTAGTTTAGTGATCCTCTTAGTAGCTCTGTGACCCTGGGCAAATTATTTTAAGTTTTGTGTGTATTAGTTTCCTAATCTGTAACATGGGGATAGAGTTGTGAATATAAAGGGACAAAATAGGTAAAAAGCTATTAAAACAATGTGGCCCCACTGAGTACTTTAAAAATATGGCTGTTATTATTATTATGGGATCTTTCAGTTTTGCTACATTTTCCTTTATTTTGCAACCAGTTGACTAGACAGAACTGATAGTGTTCACGAAGAAGAAAATGAAGTCAGAACTTTCCTTCTCAGACACTTTCCTTCTCAGACATGTATTTCAGCTATCCCAGCAACTTGTAAGAGTGCATGGTTTTCAACCTGCAGAGAGCCCAAGTAAGAAAGCATTTAGTTACATTTCTAACTTCTAAATGAAGAACATGAAAACCTTTTTGCATGTGTGCTGGGAATTGAACCCATTGCCTCATGCATTACAAGTACATGTTCTACCACCATGCTACATCCCCAGACTAAAAAGCCTTTTTTAAACCTTAAACTATTGAAAGCCAAAAATATGCATGTGGTGTTTATCTGCCCTTTTCCAATCAAATACTCTTTAAAGACAGATAGTCTGAACTTCCTCATTCAGTTTGATTTTAATAGATTGCTTATAGCAGAATGTTTTGAAGTTTGTGATCTAAAAAATTCATATGCAGTGGCCTGATATACAGCCAATAGAAGAAATAGTGGAGGAAAATATAACTGAAATAGTAAAGCTTAGCCCAAACTGGCCAGATAACTACAAAGAGAGAAAAAACTTGTTGACAAGTAAATGGTAAATTGGGACAGTGAATTTAAAGATTCTTAGTCTTTATGTTTTTACCAAAGCAAGCACAAAGACAAGTTTAAAAGGTGGAGGATTTAGGAAGTGTGTAGGCAAGTGAACAGGGCAGTAGTCTCTGAGGCATCCAAAAGTTACAGAAAGAAATACTTCTGGAAACCAGTACTGTGCACTACTGACACAATTTTTATTAAAATATAATCTCATGAGGCTAGGAATTTAGAATGTTTCCTGCTGGGGGACACAAGTCAGATTATGCTGGGAAGTTGGAGTTGGTTTTGGGAGTCTCTGGAGGATTCAGCGGTAGAATGAGATTTCTTCAGTACACCTAAAAATGTAACGTCCACATAATAGATGTACTAGTTTGACAAGTTTTTTTCCCTGTCAGAAGTTTTGGATGTTGTGGTCTAATTTGAGCACAAGTAAAAAGTTATAGTAATAACTTTTAAAGTAGGTTTTTCATGGTACTGCAGAGGAAAGAACTTAGAGATAGGTTTTTCTGGGTTTTTTGTTTTGTTTTTTAACAAAAATTTTTACTTTCCCTCATGTGCCAAATGGCATCTTGTGAGACAGCTGAGGATTTCCATGAGTTCCAGTGCTTGCAGGTGGCACAGCCTAGCCTTTTTTTCGCCAGTGCAGGGAGTGAACCTAGGGCTTTCACTGTCAGTTACATCCTCACCCCTTTTGCAAGTTTTTATTTTGAGTCAGGCTCTTGCTAAATTGCTCAGATTAGCCTCAAACTTGCAGTCTTCCTACCTCAGCCTTCCAAATAGTTGCGATTTGTAGGCATGTACTACCACACCCAGTGAGCCTAGCCTTTTGTTGCTGTGTTTTGTGTTCTTTTCTCCAGAAAGAAAATGTCCAATACTTATTATACTAATCCATTAGTAAAATACCAGCCTAAAAAGATTGTTTTATGAGTTTGTTTCTCAAATGTATTGTGAAATCTTCCTTTTCTCAATGTTTCTCAAAGTACTTCTAACACTTTCCATTTGAATTATAATTATCTTCTGTTTTTTAAAAAAACTGTTTTCAAGGTGAGACCTCTTTGAAAATAGGGTCTTTGTGTTTTTCTTTGTGTATTCCTGTTGGCTCATAACAGATCGCCTGGTGTACACTCAGTACTCAAGTTATTACACATACAGTCAACAGCGATTGTGTTGGGTTTGCTAACTAACTATGCAGACTCAACAAGAATCTATTTACAACATTTTAAGACACTACTTAGCTTAGCATCAGATGTAGGTTTGAATCCCAGTCCATCCTTAACTTACTGTGTGATCTTGGTCTCAGCATCATTTCCCTCCTTTACAGAGGGGATATGTGCCCTATGCAGATTTAAGATTTGAGAGGAAATGTATAGAGATAGTCTGGCATCTGATACACTAATTGTCACTCAGTGCACGATAACTACTACACTTGAAATTTGTTTTCTGTTGTGAATGTGTACCTTTTAATAACAATAAATAGCTATTATGTGAAAATTGTATAGTAAAAAAAAGGTCTGTGGTGACAAGTTGACAGCATTATGGTGTGCTCATCATGCAATACAATTTAGACTTTTTTTTCTTTAACACACTAATTGTTATTTCAGGTTTTTGTTTTTGAGGGGGTTTTTTTGGTTTGGTTTTTTTGGGGGGTCTTTTTGAGACAGGGTCTTGCTATGCAGTTCATGTTGGCCGTGAGTTTACTTTGTAACCCAGGCTGGTCTTGAACTCACTACAATCCTCCTGCCTCAGCTTCCTGAGTGCTGGGATTACAGGTGTGCACCACCACACCCAGTTCTTGTTTTTGAGTTTTAAGGACTGATTTACCATGAGACTGGTGTATAAACTTAAATGGTAGTTTACCAGCAAGTGAACATATTCCTGTAGGAAAATGCCACCATGGAAGCCAAATTGCAATCAGAAATTTGAGTTTGAATTGGATACCTAGTGCTACACTAGATTTATGCATTGTTTTCTCTCTGTTGCTTGGATATGTCAGGGTCTCATTTCCTACTGACAATGCTAGAAGCACTGCCTAATCACTGCTAATAAATCCTCTGTTCTAACTTGCATACTTTGCTGCTTTGGGGTTGCATGTTCATAAAGGAAAAAGCAAAATACTGGAGGAGGTTTTGTACTTAGTCATTAACCTGTCATTTTTGCTCAAGTTTACAACTTTAGTTGGATTTTAGGAGCCTATACTCATAAACTTTTAAAAATTTAAACTTTGTATTATGACAAGTTTTCAGTATACAAAGCTGAAAGGATTGTATGATTAATACCTATGCATTCATCACCCAGCTTCAAGAATTATTAACATATGACCAATATTATTTCACATATATATTGCCTGTCCTAGATTATTTTAAATCATGTTCTAAACATTGTACATTTTACTTGTACATACTTGAATGTGTATCTTTAAGATACAAAGACTTTAAAATCCAAGATACCAAAAAGGAGCTCCAAATAATTCCTTAATATCTAATCAGGTATCAAAACTCCCTAATTATCACTGTAGTCTTTTTTTTTAAACATTAAAATGCTTGGATTAGCGTCCAAAGGTGATCCATACAGTGCATTTAATTGGTGTGTTATTAAGTGTCTTATAAATCTTCAGCTTCCTCCCCACACCTTTATTGCCATTTATTCACCAACTTTGTTCTATAGAATTTCGCACATTCTGAATTTGGCAGGCTGCAACCTTGTGGTGTCATTTAATATGATCTGGTATTCTATTTCTGGTAAATCTATAACTAGATTGGATTTATCAAATTCAGATTTGAATTTTCTCCACCAAAAACATATATAGGTTTTTGATGGTCTATTTCTTGCTTTGCGTTACATTGGAAGAAGCCATTTGTGTGTGTGTGTGTGTTAAAATTTATCTATCATTATAAAATATATTCTTTCAATGAAACCATTATATATTGGTTCTTCCCAATTGTATTTTTGGGAAGTGTATTGCTGTCAAACATTGTCTTCTAGTCTTTTCTCCACAGAGCCAGAACAAACTTTGAAATGTAAATTGGGTTATATACTAACCCTCCTTAAAAGTTTTCAGTCAAATGCCATTGCTCATAAACTAAAACCTGACCTTTCTGCCATGGTCTGTGTAACCTGGGATTGACTTACCTCATGGTGGTGTTCTGTCCTTTGTTTGGCATGGTGCATAGCATGAGCTCTTGCGTTGGACCGAGTTTGTGTTCCCGAAGTAAGTCACTTAACTGCTTTGTGCCTCAGTTCTCCCATGTATAAAATTGGACTGTAATGATTAATACAAACACATCATTATAACAATGCTTGTACAACAGATACCTGATGTTAGCTGTTGTGTTGCCGCTGATGTTGTGTTGGTGCTTGTTTGTTTGTTCGTTTTTATCTCTGTTCAAACCACATTGAACTTTTCTGTTTCTGGATCTGCCAGAGTCTTGCATCTTCCAGGTTCTCTTGTCTGTTGCCATATAATAAAACCTTTCCAGAATTTAGTGGCTTAAAACACTTGCAATTATTTATTTAGCTCACAAATTTGCAGTTTGGGTTGGGTTTATGAGTGATGGTTCTCTGCTATACATAGCATTGGCTGGGCTGTGGAATCCTTTGCATGAGTCACTTCCATGGTTAGCAAGGAGGCAGTTGGGGTTGGGAGCCTTGATTCCTTCCCATAGGCTACTTGCCTTCCTTTGCAGCATGGTGGTTGGCATCTGAGAGTGAGAATCCTCAAGAACTAAGCTAATGCTGAGTGGCAACTGTAGCTTAGACTGAGAAGTAGGTAGATCTCTTTTACCTCCTAATTTTGGTTGAAGGAGTCAATAAAAGCCCACCAAGGTATAGTGTCTCCATTTTTGGAGAATGCATTTTACCACCTGTATGGTGTTGCTTCAACTTGAAATACTAGTATTATTTCTGACTCTCCGACCTAAATTAGGTTCCCCTTCTGCCATTCCCATTGTCCCTTTCTTAGAGCACTTGATTTTCCTTGGCAGTACTTACAGTTTGTAATTATCTCTTTAAATTCAGGAGGGTCAGGATCTGTTTATATGACCTAGCATTGTATCTATTGAAATGTTAAAATGTATTATTTGCAACTTACAAATCTAAACACCGATATCACATTGGCACTAAGAAAATCATATTCTAAACTTTGTGAGAACTGACACATCCAAATAACCAGGGTTCAGCATTTTGTATTTCATGTCACATTGCTTAGGGTGAGGATGGGGGAAGAGAGGAGAAGTATGTGTGAGTGAATTGTGTTGGGGAGTGGGGTAGGAGGACAAAATAGTTCAGATAGCTGAATTCCTCCTACTTACCCTTCCCATACTTTAAAAACTCACATCCCTTTTCTATCCCAGCAGCACCCTGTTCCTAGCAAGGGAATTGCATCTGATGCTTTGAATGTTTACAAACATGATGGCTAGGAAATACTCAGTGGCGTCAGGGAGTAGACACACAGATACAGCTTTACTCAGGGAACGCTACTCATCAGACCCTGGTTTTGAGCCAGTGTTCTTTGACTTCTGTAGTTCTATTAAGATATATTTCAGGTTTCTTAGGAAACCAGGTAGGCAACAGATTAACATCAGGAACAGCTGTTGATCACCTCAAATGAAAATTGTTTTTTAAAACTGATTAATGATGACATTGTCACCTGGGACCATAATAATGTGAGGTAGGGGTTCCTATTTAAAAGAATTTTGTTCACTTAATGCTGCATACAACCTTGCTGGGTATCGTGACGGAAGCTTGAGTGCAATGCATGTGCTTCTGCCCTCACAGAACTTGCAGTTTGGGGTGGAGGCAGACCTTAGGATTAATGTTTGCAAGCTATATCTTTTTCCAGTCTCTTCTTTTGAGGTATATGTGTCTTTAAAAGTATTTTTCTTGCAGCAATCTCACTCTGTATCCAGTCTGACAATTTGTCTTTTAATTAGTGTATTTAGACCATTTGCATGTACTATGATTTTTGATATGACTGAGTTTAAATCAGTAATCTTAGGTTTTGTATTTGTCCTTCATTTGTTCCCCTCCTTGCTTTTTGGTCTTATTTTAGACTTTTTTAAATGGTTGTTTTTAATCTCTATTGTTGGCTTATTAGCTATTTAAAAATGGTTCTTTAAGAATTATATCTTTAATATATCACAGTCTACTTTCAGGTGAAATTATACCACTTTATATAAATAGTACATGTATCCTTTATTATCCATGGGGGATTAGCTGTGAGACCCCGAGTAGATACCAAAATCTGCAGGTGCCCAACTCTGTTTTGTTTGTTTGTTTGTTTTTGAGACAGTCTCACTGCGCAGTTCGGGCTGGCCTTGAGCTCTGCCTATCCTCCTGCCTTAGCTTCCTGAGTGATGGGATCACAGGTGTGCACTACTACACCAGCCCAACTCTCCTATGTAAACGGAATAGTATTTGCAAATAACCTATAGGCATCAAACCAAGATCCTTGACCCTGCTAGGCAAGTACTCTACCCTAGTCCTCTTTCTTTCATTTATCTCTAGATTACTTAAAATACTCAACATAACATGAGTGGTATGTAAATAGCTTTTATACTGCATTGTTCGGGGAATGGTGCAAAGAAAGTTTGTGTGCAACAAGTTTTTTCCCCAAGTATTTTCAGTGCATGATCAGTTGAGTCCGGAGTTGGGTTACCTCATGGATGTGGGGCAAACTTCCTAGTGTCTCCCCTGCCTCTGTATTGTTGGTGTATATCTTAACTTCCCCTGTCGTACACCTTTCAGTACCTTTTCTTTAAATAACTTATCTTTTAAAGAAATTTTTAAAATTTAGAAAAGTTGCATTTATCCATGTTTATCATATTTGTTGCTCTTCATTCCTTTGAGTAGATCCAGATCAGAATTCATATAACACAGAATTAACCATTCACCATTTTAAAGGGTCAAATTCAGCGGCATTTTGTACACAGTGTTATGTAATCATTACCTTTATTCACTTGTGAAGAATTACCTTCTTCATTTTTGAAAGGTGTTTTTGCTAAGTAGAGAATTTTAGGTTGGTGGCCTTTTTTTCTTTCTTTCTGAACTTTGAAAATATTGTTCTATCTTCTGGTTTGTATTGTTTCAAGTATGGACTGCTGTTATTCTTTGTTTTTCTGTATACAATCTGTCCCACGTGAATACTGTTTCCTCTTTATCATTGGTTTTAAGCAGTTTGATGTCCCTTGATAAAGTTTTGTTTGTATTTTTTGGTGCCTGGGGTTTGTTGAACTTCTGGAGTCTGTGACTGCAATATTACCAAATCTGGAAAAGTTTAAACCAAAGGTCAGGTACTTTTTCCTGTTCCTCTCACCTTTGGGATTAGGCTGCTTGACTATTACTATATAATAGTCACATTAATACTTTTATTTTTTTGTTTTTTTTCCTGTGCTTCATTTGTATTTCTCTGTCTTAAAGTAGTTTTTTGTTCTGCAGTACCTAAGCTGCTCTTAACCCCCCAGTCTGTTTTTCATCTTTTTTTTTGAATAATTTTATTTAAAGAGGAAAAAACAAAACAAAATAAAACAGAATAAAGGGTAGCGACAATACAGTATTCCAAGGAAAAAAGGAAAAGTACAACAACAATAAAACCTAAGAAATTATTACTTGACTAATTACATACTGACTTCTTGAAAATAGTTGTTCACATTACAAAGTTAAAACATGTAAAGTAGACATTCAAACAGTGAGACTGTTAACAGTTCTGCTCCA
>PVJX010015156.1:0-44846 GCA_004027295.1 Dolichotis patagonum
ATATTTGAAATCTGCTAAAATTAACACACACAAGAAACACTAAGTCAACAAAGTGTGGATGTGCTAATTAGCTTAATTTTGGAAATTATTTCACATTGTCTGCATATGCAGTACACACGCAAAATTCACAGGGATTATGGTCCCAAAGCACCCTTGTTTGCGAAACACTGAATTTTCGATATGGTCAGAAAAATCCCTATAGAAATCTTTTTAAAATAATTTAAACCCTAATTATAATATGTGCTGCAGTTATGTAATTTAATTTAATAAAACACGACTAATAAGATCTTGTAAGTTTCAGCGCATTGTGGTGGCATCTGAGAGCTCTTAGGGCTTTAAGAAGAGTGAAGCTGAGGACACTGCATGTTATGAGGAAATGCAGATGCTTCTCACTGAGACAGGTTACAGGGCACCAGGCAAAGAGCACCAAGGCAAAATTAATCACTCTGTCACTCTGGCTACTAGCAAACTCTATGTCAAAATCAATTGCTGAGGATATTTGTGGTTTCCAGAAAATTGCTGGGACTTCAGTGAATAACTGCTAGTTATGTTGCAAGGAAAATATGAGAAGGACTGAGGCCATGAGCTTTGAACTACTTCACAGGGCTACACTGTAAAAAAAAAACATGATGTTTACCTGTAATATGCAAAATTATGTCAACCATATCTCAGTGAAGCTGCAAGGAAGTGAAAAGCACAAAGTAATCTTTTTCAATGACATGAAAGTAAATGAAATCTAAGAAAATAATTAATACATTATAGTTAAGTACACTTTAACATCTTGAAATTATGGCAACCTACTTTTTTCATAGATGAAATGATATTAAAATGCCACGGTCATCATACTATATATAGAATTCTTGAAAATTTGGCATAAAAAGAGCTTTCATCACTTAGTAAATATTATGAACAACTAACAAATTGCCTACAGAAGCAAAAGTTATCAAAAGGAAAAAGTCCTGAACTTTTCTTTATTAAAGTTACAAACAAGTGTGTTTTCCAGCTAAAGCTGCTTCAATTCAAATCTTAGAAGAGGGTTCACTAGAATATCAAGCTAAAAAATAAATACTGTAGAACTGTAAGTTTAGAAATAAATAGTATCATTTGAGTTTGTCTCATGCTGCAGAGAGCAAAGCTGCAACCATCCCGAGAAAAACTTTCCACAACAAGAAAAACTTATGTTTATTTAACTTTTATAAAATTATAATTACATTTAAAGATTTAAAAATAAATTAGAAATGATAACTTTAAGTCAACTAAAATTATAAAATATATATTTAATGTTAAGTTAAAAATGTAGCAATTCAGTTGAAAAGCAAATACAAAATCTTCTATATTTCCGATAATTCATCATTTAAAACTGAAGTACAGGTAACTAACGAGTGGAGCAAAATAAAGAGTGAAAAAGTATACAGAGAAATCTCCAAATTAAATGTGATAACACAAAGGAGTTGATAAAAAAGGGTTTTTGTTCCATGAATTTTGTTAGGCTAAATGGTTTTTCAAACTGCAGATCTATTACCTTGTTCCCAATGGGTACTTGCTTTATTTTACAACACACACAAAAATCAGTTGCAAATCTATTACTGTCTAAATTTGAATTAAAACCAATTGAATGTTTAGAATAAAGATGACTTTATTCTAAAGAACAAAGAATTCTAAATAATGAAGAATAAAGAAAAAAAAAAGAAAAAGAAAAAATAAAGTTTTTCTAAAGAAAAATCTTCACTACTCTGAAGTAAAGCAGATCTCTCACAGGACAGAAAGAATAAAGTGGAAAAATCAGTTAGATGATTTTGAAATTAAGTATTTTTCTTAGCTATAAAAAAAATGTGTAGTCCGTTCACAGAGGAGAAGATATTCTCCATGAAAATGACTGAAAGAATGCACAGAAACCCAATTGAAAATTTGAGAAATGAAAAAGGTAGACAATAATATAAAATTGTGCAAAAGATCTATACAAAAATTAACACATTAGAAAGTGTTTTGTATTCTATAAATAAGTGAATGACTGATTATAGAGTCATCTGTATCTGTACTAAATTGCCAAACAACAAAATAAATGACAATTAACTATTCTTACGCTGGCCAATTTTCATGCACCAATAAGGATAATATTTATAGTATAAAGCAGAATATTAATTTTAAAAAAGTGACTACCTTCTAATGTTTGTCTATTTGGGCATAGGTCTCAGTGGTCACTAGAAGAACACAGGACAAACTTAATTTAGCTGACACTATGAAAATCCACACTATTGAACTTTTGCTAATATGATAAATAAAATGCACTGCCTCTTGCTCAGTAACATGAAACAGAATAGTTTGGGATGTGCCAGTAAAGTTTTAAAGCTATTGAAGCCTAAGCCACAGAATATTGAAATTATAAAGCATGTGTATAACAAAGGAACAATCTTTGAGTGGTTTCCATAAACTGCAAAGCTTACACTTCTTTTAATTGCCATACTTAAAGCAGAGACGCTGCTCAAAATAATTCAGAATGAATTTGAAAATAAGACTTTGTAACTCTTTATAAATTCTAGCATTTTGGTCTTAAAGACCAAAATGGAAGAATATTTGAATGCCGTAGGAAAACACGATAGAAGGAGAGAAATGGATTAATATAAAGAACACAAGGCAGCCTAGCAACATGAATTAACCCATGCTGAACATTTTAGTCAGTTTTATTATTAATGTAAGAATTCTTTTAAAAGAAGTAGAATGAATGAGGAAAGAGTAAGATAAATTCATAGCACAAGACCCAAGGTATGCGGACGAATGGATTTTTTTTTTTACCTGCCATGGACGAAGAGTTACATAGGTACCTTTGTCAGGGGATTCTTCTTCCACTCTGAGTGAGAGTTTTTTGTGAAGAGCCTGGGCAATGACATTCACAGCAGCATATACAGTGTAACTCTGGGGTGAAGTATTCATATCCCAGACATGCAGAGGCCGAGTTTCCAAGCTACCATTTTGTTCACATCGAGTCAAATTCCTGATTATACCTTGATTCAAAAATGGACATTCAAATAGCCTAGACCACACATCCTGGATAAAGATATCATGAGGGTATTTTCCAGGCTGAACAGTTCTAAGAAAATCTTTAAAACCAGGAATCTCTTCTGTGTGGAAAGAAAAAGATAATCCTCCTCCAAAATGTGAATAACTGTGACCCTGTGTAAAGGCCAATGTAGTTATATCCCAATCAGCAGTTGTGACCCAGATAGTACCAAAGGGTCTATTGTAATAGATGTGATATACAAATCTCAGAAGAGAGTATGTGTCACCAAATGTGACACTGACGGTTATAGATATGAATCTTTGAAAAAAACGTTGTCTGTTAAGTGTGTCTTTAGCAGGAAACTCTGGAATCCTTTCTGCAAATGCTACACACAGTCCATTGTTGTTCATCTCTTGTGTCACGTCCTGGAGAAACATTTCTCCCCTGATGTCATCTGGAACCACAAGGCCAACCCAGACCCAGCCAAAATGCAGCATGAGTTGAATGAGGGCCTGATACAGAGCTGCAGTATTCCTAGGAAACTGGTAAATAGACTGGAGCTCGACACTGTCTCTGAGACTGCGGTCAAATGGACCATAGCTGATCTAAACAGAAAACATTGGTTATTGCTCATACTTCACACTAAATCAGGATATTTATTCACTGATGATTTAATTTGTCTTATATATTACATATGCTATTATAAAACAATTGAGTAAAAGATTAAGAAATACCAAGTTATATTACATCATCAATCATTTAAAATTTACTACTGATACATATATTCGTTTATTTATTATTTTAAGAAACATATCCAAAATAGAGCCACAAAATGTGTTTATCATCCTGAGGTAAGATAAACAATGTCGTAAAGGTTCTTTTCAAACATAAATGTTGCCGAACTAAGCTGTCTATGCTGCTAAATCCTACCATTCCTCCACTTTCTTTCAAGTATCTTCATTACTCCTCCTTTTTCAAAGCTTTAAGTCACTAAATATCTCACAGGTTAAATTACATGACTAATTCTCAGAATTCTTTTTGACTAATCTGCCCGAAAATGTTGATATTTCTCTTTTTCTAGAAAAATCTCCCATATTCAGTTTTCAGGATCCCATTTCCTTCAGTATTATACTTAAAGAATATAATACGTGGTATGATTCTTCTTTACCAGCCCTTCCAAATCTCCCCAATTTCTTAATATCAGAAATGTATAGAATTAAGTGATTACTCTTTCTTTTCAATTTTTTCATTTTAAAGAGAAATGGAAAAATTGTAGAAATAAAAATAAAAAACTGTTTCAAATCAAGCTAATAGAATAACAATAATTAATATATTTCATATTATTCTTTTCAAAACAGTTACTCAGGTTACAAGATATAGGCATGAAAAATTGTACAAACAATATTAGCACAAAACTTTTTTCAATGAATGAAAAGGAACTAACTCTATAACTTTCCTCTCTATGTTTTGTGTATTTCTTTTTCCTTTTTTCTTCCTATCTGTCCCCTCTCCACCATCAGCTTGTTTTCTTTTGAACTCATTTTCTTCCACATTCATAATATTTGTTGGTCATTTTGGATATTACTTACTCTTTCAGCTTCTCACACTTGTGAGACAGCACAGTGTTACATGTGTGAGTCTGACTTATGTCACTTGAGGTATGGTCTCATTTACCTATAAAAGTCTCAAGTTTGTCTTTCTTCATGGCTGCATACCACTTCATTATATAACATAAAACACATGTTTTATATGTATCGATTTATTGATGAGCATATGAGTTGCTTCACAGATTTAATTATTACAAACTATGCTGCTATAAACATGGGTGCACATATATTTCTGTGGTAGGATGTTTTCTTTTGGAAAATAACAGGAAAGGTCTGTGTCAAATGGAAGCTCTTATCTTATGTTATATGGGATCTCCATGCTGATTTCTACTTTGATTTTACCAGCCTACATTTCAACCAAACGTGCAGGGGGGTTTCCTTATCCCGCATCCCCGGCAGTACTTGTTATTGGCTGATCACTTAAGGGTAGACCTTTTTTTCTGGAGTGAGATGGAATCTCACTGTTGTTTCAATTTGCATTTCTCAAATGACAAATGATTTTGAACACTTATTCCCATAGTTAGTAGTCATTTGCATTTCTTTACCTGAGAAGTGCATGTTCATCTCAGGTGTGCAATTTTGGATTGAGATGTACAATCCATGACTGCCTGATGTTTTTCCATTTTTTATATGCTCTAGATATATGTCTCATGTCTGAGATACATCAAATCATTAAGAAACATCATGACAAAATGGGATTAATGTTATGCATACAGAGATGTTTCTATATACAAAAATCATTCCAAAATCAGGAAAAAAACCCAAGGATGTCAAATATCATTGCTTATTTTCAATATAGTTCTGGAAAAATTATTCAGAGCAAGAAACCAGAGAATTAACTAAAGGGAAATAGAAAATAGAAAATGAAGAAGTAAGGTTGTGATTTTTTTTTTCAGTTGACATGAAACTCTACATAGAAGACCCCACAAACTCCAACAAAAGACTTGAAGATTGAATAAGCAGATTCAGTAGTGCAGCTGGATACAAAGACAACACTCAAAAACCAGTAGCATTTCTGTACACAAACTCATGAAAAGGGAAATTTGGACAATACCCTTCACAATAGCAATCAATAAATGAAACATTGGAATCAATGTAACAAAGGAGGGAAAACATCTATAGGTTGAAAATTATAGCACTGTGAAAGGGGAGACTGAAGAGGATATTAGAAAATGGAAAGATATCCCCTGTGCTTGAATAGAAAGGACCAAACATAGTCCTTCCTCTTCAAGGACTAGCTCTACTTCCAGAGTGTTTTACAGCATTGCAATCCCAATCAAAATATCACTTGCATACTTCAATAAATAGAGCAGGCTTTCCTAAAATTCATTAGGAACCACAAGAAAACTAGAATAACAAAATTAAACTAGGGAACAAAGGTAAATCTGAGGACATGGCATTCCCTGACTTGAAATTATGTCACAAATCTACTGTGATGAAATCAGCATGATACAGGCAAACATGCACCCATGAGGATAAATGGAACAGGGTAGAGGATACAGGTGCAGCTCCAAAAACACTGAAACACCTCATGTTTGACAAAGGAAGCAAACATGTTCCCTGGAAGAAAGACAGTCTCTTTCACAAATGGTGATGGAAAAAACTGCTTTTTCATGTACCCAAAGACTAAAACTAGACACCTGCCTATCACCATGCACTAAAATAAAACCACAATGGATAAAAGGTCTAAATATGAGAATACAAACACTAACACTGTTGGAAGAGAAAATGGGTAGAAATCTTGAAAAACACAGGCTTTGGCAGAGCCTTCTGAACATAACCCAAACAGAAGGGGAAGTATTTCAAAGGATCAACAAATTGGATCCCACCTTATTAAAAATCTTTTCCACAACAAAATAAATCATCGATGGAGTGACAGGACAACCCATAGAATGGCAAAAATGTTACCCATTTGTGTCTTTTTTTTTTAATGTTAACATTCTCATTATTCTCCAAATTTATGTCTCACCTCTATAGTTTAACCCATATAAAAGTGTCAATCATTAAAGTTCAATGTTTAAGAATATTCATATTGAAAAATCTCAAAATGATAATCTCTGTAGAAGATAAACAACCTTTTTACACTTAACTGGAAAATTAAATGGATGATTTAAACAGAGAAAGAGAGAGAGAAAAAGAGAAATCAAAAAGCCTTAAAATAAATATAAATATAATCTGTTAGGAAAATAAACAAAACCATAAAGAAAAATTCAATATTTAAATTGATTTTTGATTGTTGAAATATGTCATAAAATTGCCTGTATTTGGATTTGCCAGTACTCGATGATGAGTCTGTGACGTTCATCAATTGATCGTATCTGTAACAAATTTTTTGTCTGTTTCATAATTTTATTAAAAATATTATTGCTTATTAATTGTACAAATTAAAGGATTTCACTGTAAGGTTTTCATACCTGAATAAAGCCGGTTTGACCCATCCGCATTCTTCTATGCTCTACTATCCTACAGTATCTCTAATAATCCTCTGGGTCAACTCCTTCTAACACTAACACTGTGAATTTTAAACTATACATTTTCTAGACACATATGAGTTTAAAAAGCTTATTTTATTCAACATTATATGCATGCTATCATTTCTTCAAAAGAACTGATCAAAAGGAACAATTGTTTTGAATCAGAAGGAAAATAATTAAATAATTCCTCAACATAATACAAGCAAATTACAAGTTTAAAAATACATAAATAAATGAGAAGTATGATTAACAAATGAATAAAACAATAAAATTTAATATGGAGAAAAATGCAAAATTAGGCTTAAAATTTTAAAAAATATTTCGCTCATAATAAATGAGTAAATGAAGATTCTCAGTTGTTGGCAGAGTCACTTACATTTCTAAATAATAACGTTTACTTTGTTATAAGCCTTGAAACATGAATACATTTGATTCAGAAGGGTCACCCTTTGAAAACTATTTACAAGAAGTTTCCATGGATCAATCACATTTTTCTAAGCAACATCATAAACTTTAATGCTTCATATGAGGAAAATATCAAAATAAACATCTGAACATAATAAATCACTGAATAATGTGTGTAGAAAGAAATATGATGCAATTTAAAATGAGGTTAAACAAAAGAAATGATCTAATGAAAATTTTAAATATTTTTATACTTTAAAAAACCAAAAACAACGTGTGAATAGAATGTCTGTATTTTAATATATTTATCATGTTTTACAATTGCATAGGAAAACACAAAATTGAACGCTAACATGAATAAATATTATAAACATTTATATATCAATGAGATTATGTATTATCATTATTTTGTTTACACAAATTTCCATCCACTTCATATATTTTCAAAGGAAATATTATTTTAGAAACATTTTATGTTATCAATAAATCATATTAGAGGAAAAAAATTGAGCCATATGCAAAGATGTCACACCCTTTTCTATAAGCAAAAACTGAATTTCGCTAGGCATTCATTATTCTATTTTTGTGTTGAAGCTCAAATGTCACAATTTTCAGTCTACCTGTGGCACACTGTAGAGACTTAACACTCGGGAAATCTGGGTTGATATTCCTGTGGAGATGCCTCCTACCACAGCCACCAGCTTGTCCCTCTCCTCAGGCCTGCAGTTGTAATTAGGAACTGGAGGACTCTCTCCTGAAAGCAGAGACAGAGAACTCTCCACAGCCTTCATCTCAATGTAGTCAACATTGAAGAGGTAGAATCCCAGGGACATATTGAACAGCAAACTCAAGTTCTTATTGATCTCATCCACAGCAAAAACCATGGCCAGCAGCTGCTGATAATTCTTAGTAAGTTCCCTAAAAAACAGTGTGAAAACACAGTTTACTAAAATTTTACTACCAAAAACAATCATAATGCTGCAATAAATGCACCCAATTATTTAAGAAATAAAGTCACCATATTCCATCAAAAATGTTGAGGGATATGGTGGCTACAAAGTTAGCATTACAATCAATTTTACAGTCAGATTTACACTTTGCACATTTTCACGGTCATTTTAGATTTTGTCTGAGCAACTGAGTTCAGGGAATGAAGTAAATGGAAAATGGCAAAAAAGTGTAAATTTTTAATATTCTTGTCTTTGACATAGGATACATTTCAGTAAAATATTTTTTGGATTACCTAACAAAATACAGAATAGAGAAACATCATACAAATTATAATGACATAAATAAAAAAGATGTCCAAAGCAATGATTTCCACACAGTAGAAAAGATGTCAATAAAATGTGTAAGAAACAACAACACTTCTATAGTGCAGAGCACTGTGAAAGTCTGTTTATGCATTTAAGAATAGTCACACACTTACGCATATATAAGACGGGGGATATAAAATGTATTTTGGAATCCAAATTTGCTTCTCAAGTCTCCAGAAGTCACTCTTAGGGAAAAGAGTCCACCAATAATAAAATCCCCATCTTGATAGTAGCCAGGAGACCCCAGTGCATTTAATGAAAGTACATAACTTCTTTTCTGAAATACAAAGAGAAGAGCAACAAGCAGAGAAAAAACATTAGATGATTTCATATTAAGTGATAAGGTCTAGTGTAACTGATGAAACCAGAAAAATATATTCTATTGAAAATGATGCTATGGACTAAGGATTCTCAAAACTAAATGAAATTCTGTATTCCAAAACAGACCCTCTCCACTGAATGTGGGGTGTTTATAAAGGACTGGTTTTGGTCTAATGTCAATTTAGCAATATGAAAACTTTGCTTTGTTTTCTAGAAATAGTTTTTCATGCACCTGCTCAACCTGCAATTTTCTTTCCATACATAGACACCCTGAGGAGTCACAGATCTCTGTTATTCCACCTGGTGTCCTGATTCTATAATAAGAGAAGCATTTAATTAAAAACAAACTCCAAATCATAGGAAATTCCGTGGGCCTTTGTATTTTCAGGGATTTCTGAGTTGCTGCCGATGCCAGGATCAGTCCTGTAAACTGCCATATTGACTTTAACTACTCATAAACCAAGAAACTTCATCTGAGTTTTGTGGTAATTAATGCTTTGCATTTAATGAAGAAACAATTCACATATAATAGATAGGTGAGAATAAAGCATTAGTTGGGTAAACAATTTTCACTTGATATTTAATCAAGTCATCATTGTACAACATTTGACCAAAGAGTAATGTTCTTTGCTTTATTTTCATTTTATTTTACAACAAAAAAGACAAAAAACAATGGTACAGATTTTCAAATCAACATATTATGAGATTAACAATGTATACTCTATGGTATACTGTTGCATTCAGTGTAGTAGCTCAGATTATATGGTATAGACATGAAAAATGATCATACAATGAAAGCACAAACCAGTCTTTTGGGTGAACTAACATGTATTGACATAATTCATTATACATACATACGTACATACATACATACATACATACATACATATATATATTTATATATGTATCTATAAATGTTTTCCTTCTTTCTTTTCCCCTTTCCTCCATCCAGTTGTTATTTTCATGTGATAAAATTCTTCCCATTTCAATTTCACAATATCTATTGTACATTTTTGGTCTTATTTCCTCTTTCATTTTTTACACTAAGGAGACAATACAAAGTTTAAATATGTGGATCTGATTTATTTCACTTATGATTATGGTCTCATGTTGCATCCATTTACCTAAAAATGTCTCAAGTTTATTCTTTTCAGATGGGGAGTACTGCATTGTACAAATATGACACATTTTTTTTTCGATTCCTTAGTTGATGGAAATTGCTTTTTAAGATTTCACTATTACAAATTCTGCTGCTAGAATCATGGGTGCCCATATATTTCTGTGGTATAACGTTTTCACTTCTTCTCTAAAAACAGCCAAAAGGAGAATAGCTTGATCAAATGAGACCTCCAAATCCAGTTTTGTGCTGAACCTTCACCTTGATTTCCAAAGTGGTTTAGCCAGTCTACACTCTCAAAAAAAGTGGAGAAGGGTTCCTATTTCCCCATAGTCTTGCCTGCATTAGCTTAGGTTGATTTTTTGAATATTGTCATTCTCTCTGGAGCGACACAGAATTTCAGGATTGTTTAAAATTTAATTTGTCAAGTGACCAGAGATGTAAAAGAGTTTTTCCATATATTTATTAGTCCTTTGTATTTCTGCATCTCAGCAATAAATGTTTATCTCAGGTGCCCATTTTTGGATTGGGTCTTCAAATTTCAGTTTCTGATATTTTTCCATTCATTATATGTTCTAGAGAGAAGTCTTTGTCTGAGGGAGAGATGGCTAAATTATTTTCTCAGCATGTGCATTGTCTTTTCACTCTGTTAGTGATTTTTTTGATGTGCAAAATCTTTTTAATAAGAAGACATACCAGCTATATATTTATTGAATTTATCCTCATACAGTTTGAGTTCTGTTCATTAACTCTGTCTACTCTCGTGTCTTCAAGATTTCTACTCAACATTTCTCCAGTAGATTTACTGTTTCTATTTTAATTTTTAGATCTCTGATCTATTTTGACTTTTTTTTCACATGATGATAGCCATGGGCCAGGTTTAATGTTTGGCATGTGTAAAGAATATTTTCCCAGCACAATTTATTAAAGATAATGTCTTTCTTCCAGTGAACATGTTTGTACTTTGACCAAGCTGAGGTGACTGAGTATCCTTCTAGTTGTTTCTGCAATTTCTATTCTGTTTCACTGATATTGAGGCCTGTTATTTCACAAGACCATGCTTATTTTTACACAGTAATTTGATACTATAATTTTAAGTCATTGAGTGTAATGCCAGCTACCTTGTCTTTGTTACTCAACATTCATTTCACTATTCTAGATCTCTTCTGTTTCCAAATAAATTTTAGAGATAATTTCTCTACACCTGTCGGGTATGCTATAGGTATTTTTATTGGGATTGCCACAAATCCGTGTGATAATTTTTAGAGTATGGCTATTTTCACACTGTTTTAACCCATGACCAAGGGATCTCATTCTATCTTCTGATATCTTTCTGATGTCATTTTATAAGGTGTGGTGTTTTTCCATGTGTAGAACTTTTAAATTTTTTGTAGGACTGATTCCTAAGTATTTCATTTTTTTGCATGCTATTGTGAAGCATGTGATTTCCCTAATATTCCCCCAGTGAGTCTGTTTTTTGTGTGAAGGAATAATGTTGGCTTCTGAGTGTGGGTTTTGTATGCAATTATGCTACTGAATTTGTTTATTAATTTTATAGAATTTTGTGGAGCTTTGGGGGTCTTCTACATAGAGAATCATGCATCTGAGAATAAGGATATTTTAACTTCTTCCTTTTCTATGCTTATTACTCTTATTTTTCTCTTTTATCATATTTCTATGACTAATGCTTCCATAACTATACTAAATAGGAGTGGCGATAGTGGACATCCTTATCTGTTACTTATTTAACATTAAAAGCTTTCAAATTTTGCCCATTTATTAACTGTTGGTTTGTCATAGATGGCTTTTTTTCAGATTGAGGTAAATACAATCTTTCCTGATTTGCTGTAGTGTTTTTATCTTGGATAAGTGTTGCAATTTATCAAAAACTTTACTGGATTTTTAAATCTATGTTCATCAGAAAGATTGTCCAATAATTATCTTTTTTTGGGTGGACCTCCAATTTTGTTTATCAGATGTGTAGGGAGCGGCGTGATAGCCTCACTGCTGCCGCCTCATCCTGCCCTCCTGTGGGCATTTGGTGTGTCTGCCTACATTACCCATGATCTTCTCTGCCTGGCCGGACATGACTGCGACCTATCCGGTCTCTCCACAACATCTCTGCCTGATGACGACAATTTCCTGCCCTCACCCTATGTAAACCATGTTCACTTCCTCAATAAGCGAGACTTGATTGGAACTGCTCAACTTGTCTCCATCTCTCTTTCCTCTTGCCCTGCCCCCCATCCCCATTCCCTCTCCAGGTGAGACCCACGGGCTGATCTGCGGGCCGGATCACAGATGAATATTTATCTTCCAGAATATGTTAGGCACAATTGCTTGTCTTTCAGTTTCCTTAAAGACTTTGAAGATTACTGGTGTTATTTTCCTTTAATTTCTTATAAAGTTCTGTTCTGAATCCAACAGGTTATGGGCTTTCATTGTTGGTAAATTTGTAACTGAAAATGTTTCATTAACTGATATGTCTTATTGAATATTTATACATTGTATTGATTCCACCTTTGGAATTCATAAGTTTCTAGAAGTTTGTTCCATTTCTTCTATGTTATTTATCCTATGTGAATAACAGTTTTTAAGCTATGTACTGATGTTATGAATTTCCAGAGAATCTGTAGTGATTTTACACTTTTCCTTATTGACTGCATGGATTTGAAGCTACACTAGGCCTCACCTCTTGTAAGTTCTCTGCTCTTAACAATACTGCCCCCCTCGGGAACCAAATTTTAACATAAAATATACAAGACATCTTAAAAGGTCTTTAGTCATGAGGAAAATTTTACCTGTTAGAAACTAGTTCTCCAATAAGAAAGAAGAAAATTAGAGGAGAAATAAATTAATTTTATTTTCATTAATAAGCTTCATAAAGGTACACTTGTTAAGAACGATGCTGGCAAGAGAGAAGACAGAAGATTTTGGAGTAGCAAGGGTCTCTGAAGATGACCAGGTGAGCAAAGAGTGAGGGCAGAAAAAAGGTGGGAGGATACAATTGGTGTACAGTGTGTACACACAGGGAAATACCACAGTGAAACGCACTGATATGTAAACCAGTGTTTGTTAATACAAAAGATAAAGTGATGAACATAAATACATATTTTGAACAGTCAGTACTCAACTATCAACATTAGCTAATTACAAATTCAAAATTATTGACATTTATGATTACTGATTGATCATCAGTAAAACTTTGACTGAAAATTATAATTATATATGGATTAATACCATTCATTTTCAAGATAGTTCCTCTCTTGTTACTAGTCAAATGTTACTTGCTAATAAATATATATTACTTATCTTTCCATCGCTAAAACAAAATCCCTGACACAGACCACACACAGACTAAAGAGATACTGATTTTTTTCTCCTGGATCTGAAGCCTCAAGTAGAACTTCAGCCAGGTTTGCTGTTTGGTTCCTTGAAAAGCATGACACTTCAAAACAGACACCAGGAAGCAGAGAGAGGCTGGGAGTCTCAGTCACATAAACCTAAGAACCTGCACTAGGCCTCACCTCTTAAGTCCTCTGCTCTTAACAATACTGTCCCCTTCAGGAATCAAATTTTAATGTAAAATATAAAGCATATTTTGACATATAGGAAGATACTAACACCAATCATAGCAACTTACTTAGTTCTAAAATATTCTAACATGTCTAAAATATAGTGAAATTAGAAATGTATAAGAGATTTTCCAGTCTGTGGAAATAATAAAAAAAGTCCCTTTAGGATAAAAAATAGTTTCTAACATATCGGATCCATGTATCATCAAAGTGGGGAGTAAGGAGACATGTGGATCATATTTCTCCCTTTCTATATTTGTGAACTTAACATAGCTGAGGTCTCAATAATCGTATTCTTAAATATCTTTAAGGAGGGAAATGGTGTACTTTTAATATTGCCGAGAAGTGCTACTCTCTGATTGTTTTTTCTGACACTAAATCCACTTTTCCTAAAGTAGACAACCATGCAAGACAGAACTTTTCAAGCAGATCAGCACAGTAGAATTAAGTGAATGCACGTTCTCTAAAGCTTCAGAACCAGTGTAAGTTTGAGTAGAATTGAGCCAGCTGAGACTAATATGTGAGATTAACTTGTAGTTAATGCTTTGAGAAAAGTCACACAAATCCACAACATGAGAATGGTGAAGACATCCATATGAAGGAGATGAGGAGACAAAACATGCAATTCTTATTTCTGAGCCCTAAGCAAACACTATCTGTGTACAGCTATGTGAAAGTGTAATGAGGACTTGGATTCTGACCCTCCTTTAGTTGAACAGATTTGTGAGTAATATAGATTTAAGTAGAACTGGGAAAGAACAGGAGGATTCATAGTATCAAGGAATAAATGGAAATGATTTAGACCTTGAAGGAAATGAGAGATTTTGTCAAACAAATAAAACACTGTTTTTGGCTTCTTTATTTCCTCATAGTTATGTCTTATGTTGATATTTATCTTTCAATTTTGCCTCATTTTGTTGATTTCTGTGAAGATTTTTTTTTTTTTGGTGTCGGGGATCGAACTCAAGACCTCATGCTTGCTACATAGGCACTTATGCCACTGAGCTAAATCCCTGGCCCATTTTGTTGGTTTTTGGAGAGAAGAAATTTGACATGTTGTTGGGTACCCTCTACTATACACCTTACACAAGAAAGGAAATCCTGAGTTCACTGTGCAACCACAGAACAAGTTCATATTCTAGGTGTTCATAGTAGCACTTTATAAAAAGTGATAATAATTTCCTCTTTCAAAATTGATATTCTCCAAAATCTTATCATTTTGCTCACTTCTATGATAAGATACATAAAAAGAATCAGCAGGCATGTCTTGGTTACTTTTCTGTCATTGCTGAGACAAAACAAATGATGCACCAAATTTAGGGAAGGATACATTTAATTCTCACAGTTTGGAGGTTTCAGATCATATACAGTTAACTACAATGTAGGAGGTCATGACTGGTGGCCATCTCTATATGATTACTGAAAACTGCAAGAGAGAAAATAAAAGAGAGCAAAGGATGCCCCTGCCCTGCCCTTACACTGTGTGTCATGTATAACCCTGGGCAGTTGCAGCACTTACACCACCAAACTCAATGGGAGCCAACAAATCAATCACTAATGCTAGAATGAACTGTGTGCGTGATTGCATGAAACATGGAGGGAGTACATCAGAACACAAACCACAACAAGACATAAGAAGGTAAAGAAAGAAACAAATACGAATTTTTCTGTGTCTTCAGCAATGTGTATAAGATTTGCAGCCCTTTTTTTCATTCCATTGATCTATTATTGGTACAGTTGATAAATTTTTTACAGTTAAGGGACTGGAAAGTAAATTTCAATAACGTGAAAAAAGAGGAGACTGGCTAGAAATGAGATGGAAAAAGAGATTAGTTGCTGACTCATAGACAGAAACTTCCTGATGTGAGCACAAGGAAGGCTACTAGACTGCTATTTCTGTCTTTCTGTAACACGGCACTTCTCTGTGGCAAGTCACTTCATTTCTGAGGAACTCACTTATTTTGTAAACAATACATTTGAAGGTGGGAGAAACTATTGTGTGCTTGTCAGTGTTCTGTGTGCTTTAAACACGAGGTTGAAAAATGTGACACTGACATGACCCAAATGATGAGAGAAGTGAAGGGAAATGGGAAGGCAAAAAAAGAGAGAAAAACTAAAGCCAAAATGGATTGAAAAAATTTTCAACTACTTTTATAACTTTTCTTTTAACAAGACTTCACACCACGTTCATCAATAAGGCTTCATATAAGGAATAGATTAAGCCAGTGGTTCTTGAGTGTGGCTTTTAGACCACCAGTATCAGCAGACTCAGAATATTCTTTGTTCTGTACAAGGCCTAGTGAATAATGAAGTCAGGAAGTAGGGCCCAGTAATCTGTGTTTCAGTGACCTCTCTAAGTGGTTCTTATCCATGGTTAAGTGTGAGAATTACTCAATACAATGTAAGTGGAAAATATAAAAGCTACAAATAAGATTCTGGTACTATGAGTTAAATCTTGCTTCAGGAAGATGAACTGTTTGTTGCCTTTTTTATCTCTACAGAGAAAAGGTGCTTTTCTCACCAGGGTTTCTTCTGATATGAGGTTGGCAATTCCATTCTGCTTCTCACTGCCTGTTTTATCCCTCATGTTTTTGGTGGGTTCTGAAAGTATAATTCACTCATCTTGCATGCTACCTATCATTTCTATTATCCTACAAAAGGAGTCTTCATATGTCACATTATCCCCATCAATTCCATGCCAGTCATTAAACAGGAAACCTCAATATATGTCACTCTTACTAAATTTTACTGAGCTCTGATGCATTTTTTTCATGATGGACATTTTATATCATTTAATAGGTCTTTGTGTTCTTTGTTTTCTACCACTAACATCAGGAAGGTTTTGTCTTAGAGATACTAACATGAATAATGGACTTACTTCAAGAGCACAGACAAAATTAATTGTATAGGAGGAAGAGTAGTGAGGGTTTGACTTGTCAGGAATGAGTGCAAATATATTAATTTCTTATGTGGTGACTGAGTCTGAATTAAAGTGGATTTTTTTACAAATCTAGAAAACTATAAAATGTGCATTACCTTTTATTTATTTGATGAAGTGAACCCAGTGCTTCTGCTTGTGGGACAGTAGACAGTAAACTGTTCCAAATTATTGGTAATTATTTTGTGCATACAAAATTGAACATTTGTTTTATGATTTATCAATGAACTATGACTTTTATCTTACAGTAACATATCAGAATTTTCAAATTTGATAGGAGAAAAAGTTGCAGCTACATGAATATTTCCTAGAAATTTCCTGAGACAATGATGGATAATTTAATTGCCCCCAAATTAGAATATCAGAATTTATATATCAAGATTTTGTGTATTTTTCCTGACTCTGGAATACATAATGTTATGCCCTAAGGTTTTCAAAACCAAAAAGTAAAATACTACATATGGAATGTGATGAATTCATAAGGGTAAAGGTACAAAATTTTAGAAAGGTAATTAGTATTGGGGCAGGAATCTAAGGGACATTAGTAAAGATTTGCTGTGCAGTAAACTGGATTCATTTTCAATCTAGTTGCTCCTCGTTTTTTGCTAACACTATGTCCTGGGAATCATGATTTAAAACCTGCTCAGTCGCTGGTGCTCCTCTTGTGCTTATCAACACAGAGAAGGACAGGTAATTATAGTAGTGACCCTGCAGCTAGTGTGGCATAATTCACAAATTCCGTTTTTCCCTATGGTTGTTTGGCTCATGTTTATTGATTGTTCAATGAATATATTGATACAAATACGAGTCCTATTCCCTCTGTAAGTCAATATCTAACTTAATTGATCTTTGTTACTAGGAAAGCATAATAAAAAGTTGATTACCCTATAGAATTCTCTTAGTTGGACAGCAGAAAACATAAGATTTGGAGATGGTTTTTAAACATATTATTTCAAATAGAGCAAGAAATTATTTTACATTATTTCTTAAAAGTGATTTATAATGATTTATGAAGATATGTACATGAGATGTGACTACCAAAACCAATATATAAACATTGAAATAATTACCAAAACTAATGTTGGCATTATTTATATCAGTTTATTTTTGCTATGTATATTTACCACAGTAAAAATTTAATAGAAAATCTCTGATGATTTTATACTTTCAAGGATGAATTACACCTCTAGCTTTAATCCTGCTTTCTTTCTTTTCACATTTACTTTTAGTATCTTTTCAAGACTGAAATAGCTGCTTTCCTCTCTTTTGATTGTTTCTTCCCTAGTAATTCCTCCTCTATATGAAACCTAAAAGGGAAGAGTATTACATTGGATTGAGGGACCATGTGGTTGAGTCAGTGGCATTAGGTGGATGGCACACCTTTATCTCAGAGGCATGAAACTTCTTGGTTAATATTCACATGACTTCCTGTTGTTCTTTCAGAGCAGTGTTGAGGAAGTGCCCAGAGCTTACTTTTGTTACCTAAAGTACATTGAGATTCATCTTTTCTGCTACTAGACAGAGAGAGAGGGTGAACAAGAGCAGAGGAGAAAAAATAGAGGTACCTGCTACTGTATTTTCCTGTGTCTCTCTCAAGAATAAAAAAGGAATAATAGATGAAACTGAGAAGAAGATGAGAATGGAAGAATCTGTGGGTAGAAATGCATAAGAGAGAAGTAGAATTGAGTCTAATCTCCAAATTGTTGTACGTTAGGAACAAAATCATAATTTGAGATAGAGAACCGATTGTTATAATGTGAATGTGGGAATCACTTCATCATAAGAAACTTTTAATAAGACATTACTCCATTAAATCACAGAACATCAGAATTTTCAAATTTCCCTTTTATGCCATTTTATTAAATATACCACTGTGTAAAGTGCATCAATGTTAGTAGTCTTTACTGAGCATTTGAAGACCCTAAAGTACAGAAGCATTAAGTGATTTCACTAACAGCTCTGTGAGGGCAGTCCAGATTCTGATCTCTAGGAGTCTTGCTTCACTATAGCACTGTTAGTTTGAAGAATACAGCTACAATACTGAAAATATTCTGTTGAAAGGGATCATTGATGGCCATGAGATAGGGTGCAAAGAATCACATCCATCAGGGGATCAATCCTTCCATACTTTCTGGTTATGGATCTCAAATCATAAGGGAACATGACAGACTGGAAATCTAGGTTTTAATCTAGGATGGGCCTCAGTACACACAAACTCCAAGACTTCACAAGTGGTCTAAATTTTCTGAAATTCCTTTTCCTCACTGCCAATTGGAGATTACAAATCAGAATAAAGAATGCTCAGAAAATTTGTATTAGATGTCCCATTTGACACAGCTCTTCTCCTGGTAGGCATTTTCCCAAGAGAGTTTAAAACCTCACATTCTCTTTATAAAAGCACAATTTGTAACAATTAAATCTTGGAATCAACACAAATGCCCATCAAATAAAGAATGTATAAAGATTTGTGTTATTTTATATACTGGAATACTACTGTCATATAGAAGGGTAAACTTGAGACATTTCTGGGGAAATGGTTGCAACTTGAGACCATATCTTAGTGAAATAAAAAAAAAGATTCACTTGTATAAACATCACATTGTCTCTCTGATGTGAGAACCTAAAAGGACCACATGTAAGGACCAAAATGTACAATAGATATTGTGAAGTGGGAAGAAATATTTCAATGTAGAGAGACGTTAGAATGGTAGGATGGGAAAGGAAGAATTGTAAAAGAAGAAAGTGAATTTTTTACAAAGTATAAAATGGAAACAAAAGGCTGGGGATTTAGCTCAGTGGCATAAGTATCTACCTTTCAAGCACATAGTCATGAGTTCGAACCCAGTACCAAAAACAAAAAAAAAATGGATACAAAGCTTTGTAAATATGGAGAGGAAAAGGGGTTCTATGAAAGAGAGAGAGCTGTGAAAAGAGCCATCAAAATATATCTACTATAGATACAAATTCAATTTTATGAATATAGATTATTATATATATCTAAAATATACCAATAATCTAAATTTTAATAAAAACAAACTAGAAACAAAGGAAAAGCACAGAGACTAATATAGTTTTGCTAGACCTTTCATAGTTCCAATGAGACTGCATTGTTTTGCAAATGAATGTGTCTGGCTTTTCTGTCCTTCTTACTGTCTGTCACACCATG
Organism: Dolichotis patagonum; assembly: GCA_004027295.1. Classification (NCBI taxonomy): domain Eukaryota; kingdom Metazoa; phylum Chordata; class Mammalia; order Rodentia; family Caviidae; genus Dolichotis; species Dolichotis patagonum. The sequence goes on from PVJX010015156.1 coordinate 19,918, forward strand.
TTACTGTTCTGACCCTTTCACATGTGCTTCCAGCAAAGTGTCATTTACTATGTTGTCAGGCAGCCGAGAGACTTTGTCAGAGAGGATTCTGGTGAGATCCCTTAATCTTGCACCTTGTGCCCCAAAAACCATGAGCTAAACAAACATTTTTGTTTTCTTTTTATGTTACTCAGCTAAGGTTCTTAGTAATAGCAGCAGAAAGTGGATAAAGAAAAGGCTTAATTATTTTTTTAAAGCATTGCTGTGGTATATTACTAGATTTTGACACTATGTATATGCATGTACATTATTTAAAAAAAACATTTTCACAGGATTGTAGTTAAAAAGAGCTGTATGGGAAGAGTTTCCAAAGATGACAGACCAGTAGGTAGCAGGATATGTCTCTCTGAGAGAGACAGCTCAAATACCAGAATAGAACACTCTGGAGAGACACAAACAGAGGGAGATGGACTTTCTCAACCCAGGAAGAAACTAAAGTGAAAAAAAACCTGCTCAAATATGAGGTCCTGGGGCAACCATTAGAGAAGCTAAGATTGGCAAGTATGGTGCCAAGCCACCTGGATTCCTGCCCGAGACAGACATGACCCACCAAACCGCACCGATGCAACTGGCTTGAGTGGCCCCCTGAGCATGGAGCTGAACAACCCTGTGCGTGGCTCACCTGGAACTCGCCCTGCACATGACCCACCCAGAGGCACAGTGAATTTGCTGCAGCCGCACTGAGGTCAGAGGTCAGGGAACCCAGCAGTTCCAGGGACAAGCATCAACATGTGGTGAGTGATGGGAACAAGACCCTCCCTTGGAAAAGGGGCAACCAAGTGGATGACATGTTGGATTTGGGCAGGACAGCGCTAACTCCATAAGGAAGTGGTTTCAGTTGGTTGTTTCCCTTGCTGAGCAGACTGGTGGGATCTCCTTGGACTGGGCTGCGCCCCTGGCCAGGACCCAGTGGGTCACTACAAACTAATTCCCTGAGCACGGCGCACCTGACACAGTGAAGGTCAGCAAAGGTTGACTGCCCAGGAGGGGAGGAGCCAGCGCACAGTGCCCTTGATTGAACTTTAATCTCTGATAGCTGACTGAAGAGGGAAGAAGCACCTAGCTTGCATGCTCTAGAAGAACTTTAACCAACCAGAAAAGGGGCTAGAAATTGCACTATACACTTATGGAAGGAACCAAAAACATGATGAGAGAGAGAAATAAGAAAAAAAACCCAGCCCCCAAACCTGGGAGTATTGATCCAGGAGAGGTAAATGCAAAAGAGATTGAGGGCAGCAAACCTGCAATATCAAACACAGCATCAGCGGATATAAAGAGATATCTTTGGGACTTCATAAACTTGATCAAAACTGAAATATTAATCAAAATTAAACAAGAGATAAGTAGATTAAAAAAAGAAAGGCTGGGCATCTCTCAAGAAGACACAGACAGAAGAATGGAAGAACACAAGAGAGAAATGTTCACTGAAGAATATAAAGCAAACCTAGAATCCATTAAGCAGATTCAAAGAGATTACCAGGAAACTAAAAACTCCATAGAAAGCTGGTAAAACTGCTTGAAAGTAACCAAAGGTAGACTATCAAAAATTACACACAGGCTTGCAATGTGTGATCATGAAAGGGAAGATCTCTTAAAAATAATAAGGGAGCAGGCAGTAACTATTGGAAGGCTAAAGGATGACAACAGGATCTGTAACTTAAGAATAAAGCATATGAATGAAGAAGCAGGAGTCAACACAGAGGAATTGCAAAGGCTGTTCACAGAAATTATTAAGGAAAACTTTGCAAACATAGGAAAATGAAATGATATGCAGATGTATGAAGCATACAGAACTACAGCCACTTACAACCAAAACAGAGCTACAACTAGACATATAATAATCAAGATCCCAGAAATTCAATATAAGAACAGAACATTAAAAGCCATCAGACAAAAGAAAGAGATCACCTATAAAGGAAAACCCATCAAAATCATGGCAGACTTCTCGACACAGACCATCAAGTCAAGAAGAGCTTGGAATGGAGTAATTCAAGCCCTGAAGGAGAACAACCTCCAGCCTAGATTGATGTATCTTGCAAAACTCTCTCTAGAAATCAGTGGAGAAGCAAGATGCTTCCATGACAAAGAGGAACTGAGAGAATTTGTGACCACCAACCCAACCCTAAAAAAAATACTGAAGGACATTTTAGAGAGAGAGAAATAGAATAAGAGCATTTCAGGAACAGTGGCTATGAGGCCTCAGTGAATGGGGCAGACAGTGGAATGGAACAGAAAAATAAACAAGCAATGGTAGAAAAACAGAATGGCAGAAATAAAGCAAATAAAACAAAACAAGCTAAAATCATTTTGAACAAAGAATGATACTTTTCCTGGATTTCACATCATGACATTATGGAATCAGCACTGGGTACTGTACTGCCTCTTTTTCTTCAAAGTAGTTGTTCATTTCAACATGTGTTATATAGTTGTTTCTCATAAACTGTTTATAAGCTCTACACATGCATGAGTCTCTACATGTATATCTATCCTTTCTGTATTAGAGGGAAAAACAAAACAAAGCAAGACAAAACAAACCAATTCCTAGAAAATCATGAAGAAAAAGTCATATAAAACCATAATACAAGGTGATCTACAATGGTTACCATGGTGTCTCAGCAGAGTATAGCAACATTAATAAAAATGAAGCATTGGAGACATTATAAGACTTCAAAAGCAAGTAATAATCAAACCAGACTCGGTATTTTAGTGAATCTTGTCATCTTCAGTGTAGTTGCCTATAGTCTTAGAAATGATGCTATCAATCATAACAGATTTAAATAAAATCAGTCAATACAAAACGGCAATCTAACAAAACAGATTCAAATAAGATCAGTCATAATATGACAGTATAAGTTATACAGGGTTTCAGATTAAGTTGATAGGAAATTAAGGATGGTTACCATAATATGTCCTCCTGTTTTTGGGATAGCTGCCCATGCCCTCAAGTCTAGTGTAAGTAGGCAAACTGAAATAGCATGTAATCCATCTAAGCAGAATGATGAGAATAATGTAGATTTTAAATCTTGTTACCCAATTAATAATATCCTCTGCCTTCCTTTTTTAGATAATTCCTCCACTTTCACTCACATAGGGTGCACTGCTTATTTTGCATCACACTGCCTCGCTGTATAGAGCCTCTCAATGGACCATATCTCCTGATCTACTCTGCCTGTGTTTCACTCTGTTAATATTTCAAGGCCATCTATACTAGAGATTACAGCGACCTCAAGCAACAGCATTTTTCAGTACTCAGATACTGGTTTTCAAATTCCTCAAGGGCCCAGGGTGATCTCTTATAAATGCTCAATGGCTTTTCATTTCCCTGACACCGTGCTTTGAAGTTATCACACACACACTGGCTTCTTTTTCCTGTTGTGGAGCCTTTGTCTCAGCCTGAACACTACTGAAATGCCGGCTCTTTCCCTCAGGGTACCAGTGCCCTCTGAAGATGGCATGTACAGTGGTTGTGGCATAGAAGCAGTTCTGTGATCCTAGCAGAGTCTGGTTTCCAATTTTTTCAGGTCAATTGTAATTTCATTAAAACAGAGAAACAACAACAAAACAAAATGTAAGAAAAGTTAGCAGCAATACACAATACCTAAGGAAAAATGAAATGAACCAAAAATCCACTAAGAAATCACAACTTGATAAATTACATAATGTCATTTTGGAAATACTTGTTTAAATTACAAAATTAAAGCATACAAAGTAAACATTCAAACAGTGAAACTGTTAACACTTCTGCTCAATGATCTAACAAAAACTATAACCTGGTCATCTGCCTTAGACACTTAAATGTACATGCAATTATATCTTTTAGAGTACTTTCTTTTCCTCTCTTTTTTACAGTAACAATTACATAATTTTGGTTTTATTACTCCTACATTTCTTATTACTTTTTACACTGGAGACACAATGTGATATTTATAAATATAATTCTTATTTATTTCACTAAGAAGGTAGTCTCAAGTTGTCCCCAGTTACCAATGAAGGCCATAAGATCATTCTTCCTCATAGGTAAGTAATATTCCATTGTATAAAAATACTACATCTTTTTCATCCACTCTGCAATCGATGATTATCTTTGTAGTTTCCAAGATTTAGCTATTACATATTGTGTTGCACAGATACACATATATCACTGAGATACAAACTTCTCAGTTCTTCTGTGAAAATACCCAGGAGTGGAATATCTGGGTTGAATGGAGCTTCCAATCCTAGTCTTGAGAATATTCCACATTGATTTCCATAGTGGTTGCAGCAGTCTACATTCCCATCAACAGTAGAGCAGTGTTCCTTTTCCCCCACAGCCTCACCAATATTGTTATCAGTTGATTTCTTGTTGGGAGCTATTCTTTCCAGGGTGAGATGAAATCTCAATGTTGTTTTAATTTGCATTTCTCAAATGACCAGTGATGGTGAACATTTTTTCATGTATTTATTTATCATTTAAATATCTTCATCTGAGATCTGTGTGTTCATCTCAGATGCCCATTTTTGGATAAGATCCTTGGATTTGGGGGGGTGGTTGATGTTTTTCAATTCTTCATATGTTCTTAATATAAGTCCTTTGTCTCAGGGGTTGCTGGCTAAAATTCTATCCCATTCTGTGGGTTTTCTTTTTACTCCATTGGTGATTTCTTTTTTTTTTTTAATTTTACTTAAAGAGAAAACAAAACAAAACAGAAAAAAGGTAGCAACAATACAAAATTACAAGGAAAAAAAGAAAAGAACAAAAAACACTAAGAAATCATTACTTGATAACTTACATACTGTCATCTTGGAAATAGTTGTTTGATTTAAAAATTTAAAACATATGAAGTACACATTTAAACAATGAGACTGTTAATACTTCTGCTCCACTATCTAACAAAAGCAGTAATATGGTCATTCATCTTACACAATTAAACATACATGCAATTATATCCTTTAAAGCAATTTCTTTTCCTCTGTGTTTTATAGTAGCAATTATACATTTTTTGTTTTATTACTCCTAGATTTCTTATTACTTTTTACATTAGAGACACAATGTGATATTTATAAATATGTTTCTTATTTATTTCACTAATGAGAATAGTCTCAAGTTGTCTCCATTTCCCTATGAAGGCCTCAAGACCTTCTTTCTTCATAGTTGAGTAATACCCCATTGTATAAAAATACCACATCATTTTCACTCACTCTGTGTTTGATGGGCATCTTGGTTGTTTCCAAGATTTAGTTATTACAAAATGCTGCTTTGAACATAAGTTTGCATATATCACTGTGTTATGAACTTTTCATTTTAAATTAATAGGAGGGGAATAGCTGGGTAGAATGAAGCTTCCAGTCCTAGTTTTCTGAGAATTCTCCATACTGATTTCCATAGTGGTTACACCAGTTTGCACTTGCACCAACAGTGTATCAATGTTCCTTTTTCCCTGAAGCCTCGCCAACATTTGTTATCAGTTGATTTCTTAATGGCAGCTATTCTTTCCAGTGTGAGATGACCTTTCAATGTTGTTTAACTTTTATTTCTTGAATGACCAGTGATGGTGAACATTTCTTCATGTATTTGTTTGCCATTTGTATATCTTTATCTGAGAACTGTTTGTTCATCTCAGATGCCCATTTTTGGTGAGGGCCTTTGAATTTGAGGGGTTGATGTTTTCAAATTCTTTATATGTTCTTGAAATAAGTTCTTTGCCTGATGGGTTGCTGGCTAAAATACTTTCCTATTCTGTGGGTTTTCTTTTCACTCTGATGTTGATTTCTTTTGAGGTACAGAAACTTTTCAATAATACGATCTCCCAGTTGTTGATTCTCTGAAGCATTTCCCATGCGGTTTGCATTTTATTCATGAATTCTCTGCCTAGCCCTATGTCTCCAAGAATTCTACCTACCCTGTCTTCCAGTAGATTTAGTGTTTCTCTTTTAATGTTTAGGTCTTTGATCCATTTAGACTTTAGTTTTGTGCATGGTGAAAGGCATGGATCTATTTTCAACCTTCTTCATGTGGAGAGCCAATTTTTCCAACACCATTTATTAAAGAGGCTATCTTTCTTCCAGTGAACATGTTTAGCCCCTTTGTAAAATATTAGGTGGCTGAGTGTCTTTGTACTTATACTTGCATCTTCTAATCTATTCCAGTGGTCCTCGGGTCTATCTCATTGCCAGTACCATGCTGATTTTATCACTGTGGCTTTGTAGTACAGTTTCAAATCAGGAGTTGAGATACTTCCTGCCTTGCCTTTATTGCCCAGAATTGCCTTTGCTATTTTAGGTTTCTTCTGTTTCCAAGTGAATTTTTGGAGTGTTTTCTCTAGATCAGTGATGTATGTCAATGGCATATTGATTGAGATTCTGTTAAATCTGTATAACAGTTTGGAGAGTATGGCCATTTTCACAATGTTGGTTCTTCCTAGCCAAGAGCAAGGAACATCCTTCCATTTTCTAATATCCTTTTCAATCTCTTTTTTTTTAGCATAGTTTAATTTTCAGCATATAGGTCTTTTACATTCTTAGTTAGGTTGTTTCCTAAGTATTTCATTTTTTTAGATGTTATTGAGAAAGTTGATATTTCCATAATTTCTGTCTCTGTGAGTTCCTTGTTTGTGTACAGGAATGCTACTAATCTTTGAGCTTTCACTTTGTAGCCAGCTACATTGCTGAATTTGTTTATTACTACTAGCAGTCTTTTAATGGAGTGTTTTGGCTCTTCTATATAGAGTACCATGCCATCTGCAAATAGTGATAATTCAACTTCTTCCTTTCCTATTTTATTCCTTTTATTTATCTCTCTTGCCTGATTGCCCTGGCTAGTGTTTTCAGAACTATATTGAAAAGGAGTGGTGATAGTGGACATCCTTGTTTCGTTCCTGATTTGAGTTTTTGTCCATTCAGTATAATATTGGCTGTTGGTTTGTCATAAATGACTTTTATAAGATTGAGGAAGAACTTGTGTATTCCAAGATTCTGAAGGTTTTTTAACATGAACATGTGTTGGACCTTATCAAAAGTTTTTTTTGCATTTATTGAGATGACCATGTGGTTGTTGCCTTTTGCTCTGTTGATGTGGCATATTACATTTATTGATTTGTGTATGTTAAGCCATACTTGCATTCTTGGAATGAACCCCGCTTGGTCATGATGTATAATGTTCTTGATGATTTGCTGCATTCTATTTGCAAGTATTTTATTGAGAATCTTTGCACCTATGTTCATTAGTGAGATTTGCCTATAGTTCTTCTTTTTGTTGGGTCTTTGTCCGGTTTTGGTATCAGAGTAATAATTGTCTCCAGGAATGATTCACGGAGGATTGCTTTCTTTTCAATTTCATTGAAGAGTTTAAGGATATTTGCATCAAATCATCTATAAATTTCTTTTAGAATTTAGCTGTGAATCTCTCATGAACTGGGTTTTTCTTTCTTGGTAATTTTTTGTTACAATTTGAATTTCAATAGCTGATACTGGGTTATTCAATATTGCTATATTTTCTTTGCTGAGCTTTGGTGGTTAATATGTTTGTAGAAATCTGTCCATTTCATCTGTGTTTTCCTATCTATGTGAGTAGAGATTTTCAAAGTAGGTATTCGTGATATTTTGAATTTCCATGAGATCTGTAGTAATTTCCCACTTTTCAGTCCTTATTTTGTGAATTTGCATTTTTTTCTTTCTTTCTCTTTATCAGGTTAGCCAGAGGTTTGTCAATTTTGTTTATTATCTCAAAAAACCAGGCAGCTATGCCTGTCCTCTCCCCGAAGAGTACACTTCAGGACTGGCCCTCTTTGGACCTGCCTGACCAGCTAGGACTGCCCTCTACCCACGAAGAACATCAAGGAACCAGTGCTCTCTGAGCCTTCTGCAACAGCTAGGCCCGCCCTCCTCCCACAGAGGACACTGTGGGAACAGCGCTCTCTGGGCTGGCCGGAACAGCTAGGCTGGCCATCTGCCCACGGAGAACACTGCTGAACCTGCGCTCTCTGGGCCTGCTGGATGGGCTAGGCCCTCCCTCTGCTCGCAGAGAACACTGAGGGACCAGCCCTCTCTAGGGACAGCTTGGCCCGCCATTTGCCTGCAAGTAACACCTGGGAGACTGGTTGTGGAGGAGTGGAGCTGCCTGTGGGAAGGGCACATCTGCTAGATCTGCCCTTCCAACAGGAATACTTGACTACAGGGGACTACCATTCTGGCTTGATGAGAGGCTCAGGAACCCCTCACCTAAACAGAAGACCTCATCAAGCTTCAGTCAGTGTGGTGAGTTTGCCCCTTAAAATAGAGGTTTGCAGTGGGTAAATAGGGGTGGAAGTGAAACTCCCTCCAAGTGTAAGACCTTGGCTAACCTGGTAAGAGCGTGGGTAACCCCCTTCCCCCACATGGAGAACATCAGACTGGTTGAGGAGTGCACCAATATGGCCCCGCCCCAATTTAGAGGAAATTAAAAGAACTTATGAGACTCCCAGTGACAAAGTAGGGACTCAGCTGACACAAACACTATAGCCAGGGAGAACTGGTGACCTACCACAACCTTAAGATATAACAACAGCAGGAACTAAAAGTTGCTCTGCATCAATACTTCTGGGCTAGTGAACCCAGAAAGAATGTACGACTCACCCAACAGACATGGTAGGAGGGATTAAGGTGACTGGATCTCCTCTTCATTGTGGCACCCAGCAATCTGAAAAACATCAACCACACAATAGAACTCTGAAATACACACTACAGAAAGTTGTGACTGTTGGAATAGAAAGACCAGAAATTTACCCAAAAGGTGAAAATGACTATACAAAAAGACAAAATGCAATCCCGAACATCTAGTCCATCAGGGGCAAGTGCAGGTGATAATGAAATAGAGGACCCTAAAATTTATACACCAGAAATCTCTGAAAAGATAGCAAATGAAGGAAAGAAACAAATTCATGAGACTATGGAGAAACTCAAATTAGAAATAATGTCTTATGTAAAGACAAAAGTAACATCCTTAGTGAATGAGCTGCTCAACATAGCTAGAGAAGAAATAGATAAGAAATTACAGGAGCATGGAAAATTGATTGAGACTTTGAATGAACAATGCAGAAAACAAGGAGAATCTATGAAACAAAGTGAAAGAGATATGCAAGAAGCAAAAAATTTTATTGAAAGCCTGCAAAGCCATTTAAATGAAGCTGAGGATAGAATCTCGGACCTTGAGGACAGGATTGCAGATAGTGATCTTGAAAGGGTAGAACTTATTAAAAACAAAAAAGCAGCAGGAAATGACAATTCAACACCTACAAGATGTGTTGGAGCCTCCTCCCTCACTGCTACCACATAATTGACAATGGTGATGCTATCTGTACTCTTCATTTTATTTTTGGGAAGTTCATATCTGTTTTGCAGAAATGAACTTTTGTGCATTAATCTTTTATACTACAACCTACTACACATATTAATGATAAGAGATTTTTAATGATTTAGAAGTAATTGTGTGTAAAAATTATGTCATCTTCAGGTAGAGATCATTATACTCTTTTCTATCTAAAATAAGTGTCATTTACTTTTTTCTTGTCCAATTACTGTGGCTAGAATCTTTGATATGTCAAGTAGATGTAGCCAGGATCTGGCTATTAAGAGGGATATGAGTTGTGTTTATTTTAAATGACCTTCATCACTATGAAATGCTGCTCATTGGCCAATTTTGTTGAGCATTTTAAAGAATCATATTTATTGGCATAGTCATGGACACAGAATGCTCTTAAATTGACAATGCCAGAGTAGTGCACTGTGGTGTTCATGGGAATGCAGCATGAGTTGGACCTCCAGCCTGAGGTCAGTCACACAGAGACAGTGGGCTGTGCAGTGGAGGCAGCACAGCCTCTGAGCCTGTCTGGGACTTGCTCCACCTGGATGTGCTGGAGTCCTTCTCCTACCTGCATGTTTTCTCCAGGAGGTGGTGGATGCCAAGAAGCCCTTTCCTGGCAGTCTGGTGAGCATGCCAGTGGGTCCAGAGGAAGGACAGAACATCGCTTTGATCCCACAGTGAGAGTGGCTCTGCCCATTGCTGCCCTTCCTCAGAGTTTTGATTTAGGCCTGGAAGGGAAAACTTCAACCAATGATGGAAATCATAACTTCTGAATAGTTGATAGAGTATTTAGGCCATTACATGCTGTGAGAAAGCCTATGAAATATTAAAAATTTGCATTTAAATCATTTACTAAAATCCCAGTGATGGGGCTGGGGATTTAGCTCAGCGGCATAAGTGCCTGCCTTGCAAGCGCATGGTCGTGAGTTAGATAACTGTTAACAATAAAAAATATATATATACAATTCCAGTGATGCCATGGGATCCTTCATAATGTGCAAGCAGGCCTGGATGGGAATGTGAAGGTTACTCACATCCCAGGATTGAGTCTAAGCAGGAGTGTGTAGTGTTTCACCTGCTCCACATTCATTTGTATCACAGGTGGCTGGTGGATCCACACAGTGATGACTTCTGTAGGATGTGGGAACTGCACTACAATCAACGGGTAGAGTATATCATGTTCTGGAAGGCAGACAGCAGTCAGTGGTTATGAAGGCTTTAAGTGTGAAGAATGTCTAAACAATTCAGCCACTCAACAGACAGACCATGGGTATTGTGAAATAATTTCAACCCTTCCTGAAAGAGGATGCTGTGTTCTTTCAGAGGTACCATTGAAGCAGCATGACCAAATACAAGGGTCTACGGTATTTGCAGGTAAGAGACCAGGGGGTCTCTGGAGGCAGGGAAAGTTGTTTGACAAAGCCTAAACAATAAAGCTGGTGTTTTTGTGACTCAGCTTTTCCTCTGAGGCCTCCTTCAGAGCCTGAAACTGCATACAAAGCAATAGAGGATCAGATGGATCAGGACTATCTAATGGCTTTCTTGCTACAACACGACCAATAGGATCAAGAGATTGGTTGGACACAAGCCTCAGAGGGGATCAGTGATTTTGAGCGGAAGAGAGATTCTACCAGGGATGGGAACAGGGAGCAGCAGCTGCTGCTCTGTCTACAGGAGCCCAGCAGGGCCAACAGGCACAAGCCTCTACATCAAGGGAAGACAGTCTGCAAACAGTGACTATAAACAAAAGGAAGCTCAGAAAATATAAATAAAAGGGAAAGAAAAACCCAGCTGTGTCATTTTGTAACAAGTACTGGATTTTGGTGGAGCCATTTACAGCATGAGTCTTTAGAAATAAAACCATAAAAGGAAGGAAGAAAACCTGACAAATACAGTCTGTACCTCATTTCCCAATGAATTTCACCCGTTTTTCAGGGGAAAGGTGGTTACTTTGTCACAAACATTTTAAATCCCGCAACACTTTACAAATTGTAGTTTCTTGTTACAATTTGGAAATGATGTGTGTTGCAATTCACAAGAAATACTGAAGTTTCAGCCAATTAAGAAAATCAGCAAATTTTATGTCACAGTGACATTTGTAATTCATAGACGTTAGTAGGGTAATGTACCTTATCTTCTAACCATAAATAAAATAGTTAATTTAATCAGATTTAATAAGCAGCACAATAGTTTCTGAAATTTTAAAAGTTAAATTATATTTAATTCCCCCAGCACGAGTTTTACTCAGGAATTAGAAAACAATACAAACAAATAATCATAAATAGTATAATGATCTACTTCAGACCTTGAACAACTTTATTTTTCTTTTTAATGTATATTTTAGAAACTGAGAACCAAAAATGAAGCTTTAACTTTATTTAGATAGAAAAAGTACACATTCACATTTCTGTTCCAATAGCAAAAATTTACCTAACACTAAGACTGCAAACCTATGCACATGAGGACTTAATCATTTGGTAATGTGAAATTTTAAATAATTCTGAGATGCTCAAATAGGCTGGGCTCCAGTGTATTACACATCAAAAACATGCAGCAGTAGTTTTAAAAAAATATTGAATTCCTCTGAAGATCAATATTTAGAACAAATTATATGTTAATTGATTCACAGCAGTGTAACCACAGCCTCACAGTATTGTATTCCTGTGTTCTTCCTGGCATAAACTGTTCACTATTTGAAAAGTTATTGTTCTGTGTGGCTTCATGAAATGTAAGCACCATGCATAAAAGGCCACTGAATTTATTTATATAATAAATTACCTTTAATTATGTTACTCTAACATTGGCGCCCAATGACTAAGCTTTGCATTCTTCACAGTTTTTGCAATCCCTCATCGCAATTACTCTATACTATTTGTTTGAGGTGAACTTTTCTTAATTGTATACATACATGTGGGTGAGGAGATTGTCTTTCTGTTGTGGTTTCCATGTAACACAATGCTTTCCAGTGCATTTTATATTCTACACATGAGATTTTGTTATTTTTATTGCTGTCCATTACTTTGTGTATCTCTAAACCACACTCTATCTATTCTTTCAACCACAGAGGAATATTTAAATCAATTCCATATCCTAGCTCTTATGAATTGTGATATAATAAACATGGCGGCTCAGGTATTCACTTGACATTTTTGGTATTATATCTTTTGGATTCTTATCAAGGAGTAGGACTGTAAAATCACACGTGTTGCATTTTTAGTTTTTAAGACACATCCATAGTATCAATATAGTCTATAATATTTGTACTAATGTACATCTCTATCAATGATATACAAATTCCTTTCTTTGAAACTTTGTCTGCATTTTCAATTGTTTCTTTTCTGATAACACACATTTTTCCTAGGTTAAGATACAAGGTCATGTTTGTAACTTGTATTTCCTTCATGGCTAGAGATGTTGAACATACTTACATATATCTGTTGATCATTTGAACAATTTCCTTCAGAACTGTCTAGTCAGATCTTCAGCCCACTTAAAATGGATTACTGGGCTTTGAAAAAATGTTCACCTGTTTACCTGACAACTCCTTGTCAGGTACATAGTTTGAAACTAATTCTTTCCATTTCAAATGTTTTCTTTCTGCTTTTTTGATTGTTCATTGTTTCATGTAATGCACAGAAACCATTGATATAATTCTGTATGTTAGTATTTTCTTTGGTTTCCTACTCCCAGAGTGATTACCAAAAAAATCTTTGCTGAAGTCAATGTTTTTAATTATTTTCTCAATGAATTCTTTTAAGTTTCATAGTTTCAACCCTAATATTGAAGTCTTTCATCCATTTGGAGTTGGTACTTGCAATTAGTGAGAGATAGAATTCTAGTTTCATTATTGAACATATGTGAAAATGATCCCTCCATTACCATTGGTGAAAGAGACTATCCTATTTCCATGGTATGGTTTTTGTTCCTCAGTAAAAATTCTGAAAGTTATAAATGTGTACAATTATTTCCTAAAACTGCATTCTTTTCCTTTGCTTTTATACCAGTGACATGCTGATTACATTGTTATAGTTTTTTGCTATATTTTAAAGGCAGTTCATAACCATGAATAGTATTTCTGGATATTCTTGAACATTTGTAAAAGAATTTTTTATTATGCTTTGGTTTGTGTAACTTTGCTGAGAATTTATGAAAACTGCTACTTATGTGTTCATTTTATATCTTGTCACTATGTTAAAGTCAGTTTTTTGTTCTAGCATGATTTGGGGAGTGTCTTATTTTTTATGTATGAGGTTGGTTCTTCTGCACACATGCGTACTTTGACTTCTTGATTTTCAATTTGCATACCTTTTATTAATTTTATCCCTTATATGCTCTCACTAGAATTTCCCATATAATTTTAAATTTAAGTTAGTAAATTTGGTGTCATTGTTTTATTCTGAATCATAGAAGAATGTGTCAAATATTAAAGGTTAAATGAATCAAGATGATGTTAAGATAATCAATGCATATTCACTTAATTTTGGAAAACCTAAACATATAAAGCAAAATCTTGTAGGTCTAAAGGAAGAGCCACATTGCAATGCAAGACGTGAACATTTTACTTAAATCATTTGACATATTTTTATACAAATAATATGCAAAGAAAATTTCCATTTAAGCACTTCTCTAGAACAGATAGACTCATCATATGCTCACATAATCTTTCATTCAATAACTTCCACATACAAGTTTTTCTCAAAAACATATGAAATAATTTCTAGATCAAATATTTTATAGGTCAATTACTAGAACACAAAACATTTCCCACCAAAATAAAAAAAAAATTGAAAGCATATCATGTCTCTTGTCTGAATTCAATATGAAGAATCAAGAAACAATTAACGTCAAAAATTGTATAAATATATGGAAATTAAACAACATGCTTTTGCACAACTGGTGGATAAAGACATTTCACATTCGTAATATTAATGATGTATTATTTTCGCAGTCACACGAATTCTACATCTGAATACCAACACTGATTTCTTCTTTTTAAGATTTCAAATTTCACTGGAAATTATTGTATACGAAGGTACTCAAAGATATAAAAAACTTGTCTTTCTCTTAATGGATAATAATCTATGAGTCAGTTAAACCTCTTGCTACAATCATATGTTACAGAAAATTTGGAAAGATAATTTTGATCTCTAATACCTAGACTTTGTCTTTGTCATGCCTTAGACACATTAATTAACACTGCCTTTATTTGTTGTACATTCTACTTTCAGCAAGCTTGTGAATATTGTAAAAGTGTTCAATATTAATACCAATTGCAGACATACCTCCTGCAAAACTGATAGTATTTTGAAGTAATGGAAATAAGATATGTTCATCACTATGCTTTGAATTTAGATTTTCAGTTAACCTTATTATCAAATCTTCATTCCTTTTGCTCTATGAATTTTGAGTAGCTCTAAAAACCTACCAGTATAAATTTATAATTAGTATAACAGTTTCTGGCCAAGTGTTGCTTTCTCTTTCTGCTGTTCCCTGGCATCTTGAACAAGTACCTTTCCCTGAAGCACAAAACACCTGGAAAGTCATTCTAGGGCTATTCATTTCTATCTCTGTCTCAAACTCTGTTGTGATACTCTGCATCTGTATCAGAGTTTTTAATGCCTTTTACCTTGGTATAAAGTCTAAATCACTATACCTATTTTATATTCCAGTAAATTACAGTAGACAAATATTGGCTATAATGTATAGAACCAAATTTCAGTGTTTGCTATCACAGAAGTCATTTCTTTTTACATAACTCTTGAAGCAGGTGAGCATGATTGGTGGAAAACTTTATTCAATACCTTATTTCATAAATAAGTACTTTTCCATCTTGTGTCTCTGTTTTTTTTTAAAGCCTGGTCATGTTTAATCAAATGAGAGTATGGTAACATCAGGTGCATAAAAATTCTTACCCACTAATCCATGATGCCAATGATAGTACTATTCCCACTTTAGAGTAGTCAGATGGGTCCATTATAAAAGCTAGTAGTTGACCGCAGCTTTCTCTAAGTCAGATCTCTTGGAAAGAATTTATGTTTCTTGCAAGCTGTTTATTTACAAGAGTATATTGGAAGAGTAGAAGATAAAGTTCTTGTCCAGGGAAATTTGTCCCAAGAAAACAAGGCTGTATAACATTTTCAAAGTGACTTAATGATATATTGCCATATGATTACACTTTTCACCAATGTTCATAATGAAATCATCAAGGTTGTTGCACTGTAGCTTTTTTGTGTTACTCTTATTTATATTTATCTTGCATTAGTATCAAGATAATGCTACTCATTGTAAAGTTCAACTGTAAAAGATCTAGAATATGAACTTGTTCTGTGTCTGTGCACTGAACTCTGGATTTCCTTTCTTGAATAAGGAGTAGAGTGGATGCCACCTGGTAGCATGGCAATCGTCTTCACTCCAGAAAACAACAAAGTGAAGAAACTATGAAATGTTAATCATCAACAAAACAGTTCAGCCATTGGTAAGTCCAAGAGACCAAAAAATGTTTTATTTTGTTTGACAAAATTTCTCATTATCTTCAAGGTCCAACTCACCTCCAGTTTTTCCTTGACGACATGGATCATCATGTGCTTTTTTGATTCTGCTTTTTTCTATACTATTCACACATCTGTTCCTCTAAAGGAGCCTCAGGCTGCAAATTTTCATTATGCTTAACACAGAACAGTACACAGTGTCTGTATTAATGGCTCAGGAAGAAGATTTTCATGTTTTATCTTTTACTATTCTCATAGATATTCTCATGATGTGTATTTGGGTTTGTCCCAATATGTTTGCTACAAAACTGTGTCATGTATTGATGATAGCAGGCTCAGTGCTGCTGACACAACTTCACACAGCTTCTGAAGATTAAGATAACCCATAGTGTCTTTATTCTACTCTGCTGATCTCTTTAAATGTTCAGTTCTGTGTGGCTGTCTACTTTAAAGAAATGCTTTTAATGTCAAAAGAAGTGATTTGAGAGTAATGATTTACAGGAATGTTAAATACATAACATCTCCCTTCTTAAAAATAATCTAGATTAAGATTATTCCAACCTAGGTTGTGTTAAATTCACAAATGTAGAGAGGGAGATGTATGATCCCTCTGACTATTTAATTCCCATTTTTGATTACTCTGTCACCCTATATGTTAGAAACTATTTTGGATCCTAAGGAAGATTTTTCATTATTTACATAGATGTGGAAATTTCTTGCATATTCTTAATTTCTTTGTATTATACACATATTAGAATATTTTACAACTGTCTAAATAATTTCTATGACTGCTATGATTGTATTCCAAAAGTTTGTATATTAAAGTTTTTGATACCTATGGATGCAATCCTGGCAAATGCTGTGAAAATTTGCACCCTTAGTATTTTGAAGATGGAATATCACTGGAGGCAAGTACTGCCATTCACAATGTCCCACTAATTAGCAGTAGTGTTGACTTTAACTCTTAGTAACACATATTGGAGATATTATTTTTCCTTTCCATAAAAGTTATACTAATTTGGACATTATTACACTAATTAAGAAATTTTTACTTGAATTAAACAGAATTTATCATACATACCACTGATACAAAATTCAGCTTAGAAAAATTGATCACAGTCATATAAATTCATGCAAACAAAAAATCCTGACATTATTGCAGCTGTTTCCCTATCACACACAAAAAATGGTTTTTCACAACATTGACATTATTTTCCAACAGAAAATTTTAGGTATTTAATATTTAGGTAATTATTTACAGAACCTCTGACCTACAAGATAGAGTGCAATGAAATGTTATATGAATTCCCATATTGTTTTTCAGTGTTAGCATATAATAGGTCAAGTCATTTCAGCATAAACACATTGAATTCCAGAATTTAAGAACAAAATAGGATAGCATGCTAAAGCCAGAAGAAGGCAAAATGATTCCATAAACAGAACTTAGTATACCTATTAATTAGAGGACAGCATTAGCTATTTAGTCTCCTCTCATCAATTCTGGTTTGATCAGCTACATAGTTCTTATAATATTCACTGGGCATGGTAATAAATGAGAAATATTTAGTAACTCTAGGAACAAGTCTTTAGATTCAAAATTATGTGGAATCAAAAATGTTAGATCAGGTAAGTTAGTTGGGACTGTGAAGTGTAGCTTGTCAAGTTCTTGTCCCCCACACTGATCTGCACTGCAGCACAACAAAGCAGTGGGGAGGACAGTGGACCCATCTCATACTAGAGGCTCTAGTGACCTTGTGGGAAAGAACTCGCACTCCACTGCAGGTCTCTGGAGTCTGTGATAGTTAATTCCTCACTGAGGCCTGCCTTGGTTATTCAAACTTTCATTTCCCAGCTTCTCAGAATTTGTTATACTACTTTTCTTTTTTTTCTCTCCATACCAATTTTAATCTCCTAATATATAATGTAGAGTACATAATTATTTGATTTATTATTTTTTTGCCCATGAGAAAATTTTTCACCTGAAGAAAAGGATTGTTGTCTCTTCTGCCACTTGTGTATATACAGAATACCAACTCATAACAGGATGAAAGATAGTTATTACATGGTGGTATTTCCTACCATCATGTGTCTATTGAAGTGAATCAACACATATTTCATAATTGTTCCCCATATCTCACGTAGACCCATAAGTTCCTCTCTAAATATTTGTGTGTCTGTGTGTCAGTCTATTTCTGTGTAATATGTAAGGCCAGAAAACATTAACCTTCTTAATGTTTCCTGCAGTAATGCATAATTTAGTCTTTTTTAACATGGTAAATCACGTGGCTAATCTGAGGCACAGTGGCCAAGCCCTGTAGTCCTGGCACTGGGCTGAGATTTAGATGGAAATATCACTTTATTCCAATAGTTCAAGATGAGATTGTGTAACAAAGAAAAACCATGTCTAAAATCAAAGGAGAGGAGAGGAGAGGAATTGAGAGAGAAGTGGAGGGAAGAGGGAAGGAGGAGGAGGGAGAGGGAAGGGAGGAAGAAATGAGAGAGTTAGACAAGGAAGGAGACAAAGAGAAAAGGAAGAGAGAGAGAGAGAGAGAGAGAGAGAGAGAGAATGGAAAGAATATAAAAGAAAAAGAGAAAAAAGGGAAAGAGAAAGAGAAAAATCAATTGATAAAGGAGATTTGTTTTAAGGAATTGGATCACACACTGAGCAGAGGTGGAGAGGTGGAGAAGTCTACAATCTACCATTTACAAGACAATGCCCAAAAAGTTATGAGTATAATTCAGTCTGAGTGAAAGGCCTGAGAATTAAGGTACATGATGGTTTAGAGGAAAATAAGGAAAGGAGTATGTTGTCCCATATCCAAGGATATCAGTAAGACAGAGCAAAAAGCTTAATTTTCCTTCACCTTCTTTTCTATCATTGCCCTCTACAAATTTGATAAAGTGCACTCACACTGGGCAAACCTAGCTGCTTTTTATTCTACTACTTCAAGTAGAAATTTCATACTTGCATAGCCACAAAGACACACCTAGATAGCTGGGTACCCAAGACACAAACAAAGTGCCATATATGTTAGTTAGTTTTCTTCCTTTCTTAGGAGTTCAAACAAATCACAGGAGATTCCATGCAATAAATTATATATAATATTGAAACAAGGCAAAACTCCATCATATACATATTACTCAGAGAAGGAATACAATTTTGAAAACATTAAGGAAATTATTGACTCCGAGTTTAAACTAAAGTAAATTTTTAGAGAATTTCAGGGAGAATGATATCCTTAGAAAATATATATAGGGAAAATCACTTGCACTGATATATCTGAAGAAAGTTGGAAAAACAGGATATTACACAATGAAAATTCTCTCAGTGACTTATAGATACTATTTACATTTCACACATCATAGATAATAAAATAAATCTGACAGCTTTTTAAAAGATTGCTGCAGGATGGGGTATTGTTACCAGCCATACACTGATTGCTGCATGTTATACAATTTATACAATATTTCAAATTTCTAACATTTAGTTTAACATATGTGTGTGTATATATATATATATATATATATATATATATATATAATCACACATGTTGATAAATTCCTTTCAGAAGGTTGCATTTATGACATTAACTTCTACACATTTCTGAAAAATTCTATTCCTTTTGTTACTCCATGTACTTTAGTGCTTGGGTCACCAAGGAATATGCTGATATCATAAGTAATTATTCATTTTCCTAAAATTATTAATTGCAATTTATTATAAATGACCTTATAGATACAAAAATATAGTTTCATTTTAATTACTTAATGATGCATCTAGTGGAATTGCATGCTGTCATCTGTACAACTCCCAAAATTGAAGATCTGGATAAATGGAGAAACATACCAGAGTATGACTTGATCACAACAAATAGTGATGTCAGTTTCCCCTAAATTTTATTTAAATTGACAGGACTAATGCAACTTATACAAAGATCTAGGCAGGCATTTTGAATACAAGCAAGGATATATCAAAATATATGTGTTAATATCTGTGATAGTGTTGGAAAACTGGTCTGCTTACCTGGTTTTGAGATGTTACATAGAAAATATATTCAAGATTTGGTAGTCACAGAGAGATAGACATAGATGTGTTCAAAAACACACAACTCATATTCCACTCAAAACTTTTGACAATGACATTTAAAAGAAGTTAATTTAAGAAAGCTTCACCAAATAGTTATGGTTTAGTTCTAAAGTGCCTCCCTCCGAAATTTAGCAGACCTAGAGAAGTTTTTGAAAAATTGATTCTAGTACACGAAAAAGACAATGATAAGAGTTAGAGAGAGAGGAAGCACATTTTTGAGCACTCAGGATATGTTGAATAAATCATTTCATTTAATCTCAATATAACACTTTTTTGGACATGCTACAAGTTGCTTAAATATAAGAAAGCTGTGATTTAAGAAAACAGTTAGTAGACACACTGAAAATCAGCTGTTAATTATTAGCACTGAACATCTGACTCCATTTTTTTGACTGTAACTAACTCATACTCACCATTATAGGGACATCGTTTGAAGAAAACATTTTGGAAATGGCATAAACTCTTTATTTTTATGTTTTTGTTTTATTTCATATTAATCATATCAATTGAATTTTAATTCCTCTTGTAATTGAAGGAACTGGTTCATGGAAGTTTTTCCTGGTATTTTTATCTGATGTCAGAAGAATCACATAACACTTGGAAAGAAATATACAACCCAATAATCCAGCACTAGAAAACAGGATTGCAAAAATCTTACGTGAATAACCATTTTTAAACTACCTACTAATGCTAACAATTTCCACAGAATCTGTAGTGATTTCATCCTTGTCATTATTCAGTACATTGATATGAGTTTTTTCTTTCCTTTTTTTGTTAGATGTGCTAGGGGTTTCTCAATGTTGTTTATTCTTTCAAAAAACCAACTCTTCAAATCATTTTCTCTATGCCTGTGTGGTATGGTAAAGGTACTTTCATTGTGATTGGCATAAATCTATCTGAAAGTTTTATACTATGGTCATTTTCACAGTGTCTGTTTAAACCCATGAGCAAGGGATCTCTTTCAATCTTCTGATATCTTCTTTGATGTCTTTTTATAGGGCCTGGTGGTTTTCAATGTACTGAACTTTTATATTCCTTGTAGGATAGATTCTTATTTAAGTTTTTTGCATGCTATTGTGAAGCATGATATTTACCTAATGTCTCTCTCAGTGAGCTTGTTGTTTGTGTAATAGTATGATATTGCTTTTTGAGTGTTGGCTTTGTATGCATCTATGCTACTGGCTTTGTTTATTATTTCTAGAGTTGTTTGAGGAATTTTTGTGTCTTCTATTTAGAGAGTCACATCATCTGAGAATAATGATATATTAACTTCTTCCTTTTCTATCCTTGTTCCTTTTATTTCTTTTTTTTTATTTGAAAGAGAATAAAACAAAAGGGGGCAGAACAGAGAAGATCAAAACAGGACAACATAGGCAACACAGTACTTTACATTAAGTCAACTGGACATCAACAGTAGCTAACATCATATCTCTTATTCTGCTATAGTTGAGCATAGTTTTAAATACAATAATATCAAACATAAGACAATAGTATAAAGCCATGCATAGAGTGAAAGAATTACAGGACTTTCTGAACCAAATAACAGAAAATGATCAATGGGTACTATAATATCTCATTTTTTATAAAAAAGAAAAAAAATTGTTTGAACTATCACACATATTCAAATTCCACTAAGACACAATGTGATAGATAGAACCAATGGTAGTAGAACAAACAAAGCATGGTAGGACCTCTAAGGAGGATGATATTAAATCAGCAATAGCTGTCATAATGTTTTGTTTTCTTCAAAACAGCTATTCATATCATTAAGTATGATATAGTCAAACAAAACAGGATAAAACCATTCCAACTGATGTTGAAAATTTTGAAAGACTTCAAAGCTATGAGATGGGGACTCATGCTTACCATAAAGTCTTATATACTCTTATCAAATCTCATAGTAGGGAGACTATATGGTATTTACCCTTGTGAGTTTGGTTTAAGAGAATGGTCTCAAGTTGTGTCCATTTATTTATAAATATCTCGATGTGACCATTCTTTATAGCTGAGTAGTACTCCATTGTATAAAAATGCCACAACTTTTTTATCCATTCCTCAGTTGATGGGCACTTAGGTTGTTTCCAAGATCTGGCTATTACAAATTGTGCTGCTATAAACATGGGTGCACAAATATCACTGTGGTATGATGTTTTCAGTTCTGGGAATATGCCTAGAAGCGGAATAGCTGGGTCAAATGGGACTTCCATACCCAGCTTTTTGAGGATTCTCCAGACTGACCTCCACAGTGGGTGCACCAGTCAACACTCCCACCAACAGTGTAGAAGAGTTCCTTTTTCCCCACAGCCTCTCCAACACTTGTTGTTGGTAGTGTTTTCTATCTTGGCCATTCTTTCTGGAGTAAGATGGAATCTCAGTCTGGTTTTAATTTGCATTTCTCTCATGACTAATGATGATGAACATTTTTTCATGTATTTATTTGCCATTCGTATTTCTTCATCTGAGAACTGTGTATTCATTTCAGATGCCCATTTTTGGATTGGGTCTTTGCATTTCGAGGGTCTGATTTTTTTAAATTCTTTATTAGTTCTAGACAGAAGTCCTTTGTTTGAGGTGCTGTCCATGAAGATTTTTTCCCAATTTGTGGGTTTTCTTTTCACTCTGCTGGAAACCTCTTTTGACATGCAGAAACTCTTTAATAAGATGTGGTCCCAGTTATTGATTCTGGGAAGTACTTTCTTTTATCTAATTGCTCTGACTAATGCTTCTGGAACTATTTTAAATAAGGTTGGTGGTAGCGGACATACTTCTCTTTTTCCTGTTTTACATTTAAAGCTTTCAATTTTTCTCCATTTATTATGTTATCTTTTGGTTTGTCATAGATGACTTTTTGTCAGAGTGATGTAAATACCATCTTTCCTGATTTGCTGTAGTGTTTTTGTCTTGAATAAGTGTTTGACTTTATGAAAAACTTCATTGGTCCTATGGAAATGATCACAAGACTTTTGTTTTTGGTTATGTTGCTATGATGTATTACATTTATTGATTTGCATATGTTGCATTACCTCTGCAATCCTTGCATGAATCCCATTTGGCCATGGTGTGTAATCTTGTTGATGACTCTTTCGATTCCATTTCCTAATGTTTCACTGAAGATTTTTCAATCCATTTTCATCAGATAGATTGTCCTATAGTTCTCTTTTGTTGCTTGGGCCTTCAGTGTTTTTTTTTTTCCAGTCCCAGAGATCAAACTCACGACCTTGCATTTGTCAAGCAGGAACTTAGTCCACTGAGCTAACCACCTGGCCCGAACATCCAGTTGTTTTTTTTTTTTTTAATCATATGAATATATACCTTCCAGAATATATTAGGACAAATCGCTTGTCTTTCAGTTTCATTAAAGCTTTTGAAGAGTACTGGTGTTTTTTACTTTTACTGTCTTGTAAATTTCTTTTGTGATTCCACCAGGATGTTTGCTTCTCATTGTTGATAAATTTGTAGTTACATTTTCAATGTAATTAACTGGCATGATTTATTGAATATTTTTAAATTTTTTTGATTTCAGATTTTGAATTCATAACATTCTAGGAATTTGTTCATTTCTTTTGTGTTCTCTATCTTATGTGAATAACCATTTTTAAATTACATACTAATGGTATGAATTTTCACAGAACATGTAGTGATTTCACCCTTTTAATTACTCACTATATGGATGTGATTTTTTTCTTTTCTTTTTTTTTGTTAGGTTGGCTGGGTGTTCATCAATCTTTTTATTTTTTTCAAAGATCCAACTCTTCAAATCATTAATTGTTTGTATGTTTTAGAAGTTTCAAGTGCTTTACTTTCTGCTCTGCTCTTCTGCTCTAAATTTTGTATCAAGCAAATGCATGTGGTTAGAGTTTGATGTGAGTCAACTTGCTTTAAAATACATCTTAATGGTTCTTTAGGCATGAGGAAAATGCTTTCAGAAACTGGTTCTGCATTAGGAAGGAAGAAATTTAGGGGAGATATAAGTTAAATTTTTATTTTCATTAATTCACTTAGTAATGGAACACTTGTTAAAAATAATGTTAGCACCATAGAAGACAGAAAATTAATTTGTAGCAAGGGACTCTGAAGATGATCAGGTAAAAAAGAGTGAGGGCAAAAAATGTGGGGTGGATAAAATTGTTGCACAGTATGTACACACAGGTAAATACCACAGTGAAACACAATGATTTGTAGAACTGGTGTTTGTTAGCACAAAAGATAAAATGACAAACATAAACACATATTTTGAACTGTCAGTAGTCAACTATCATTGTATAACTAATTACAAATTGAAAATTATTAACATTGATGACTACTGATTGATCAGAAAAACTTTGACTGAAAATTATAATTATGTATGGATTAATACCATTTATTGTTAAGATAGTTCTCTTGTTACTAGTTGAATGCTATTTGCTAATAAATAGATATTACTTATCTTTCCATCGCTAAAACAAAATCCCCATAAAGGGCACACATAGACTAAAGAGATGTTTAATATTTCTCATGGATCTGAAGCCTCAATGAGTAGAACTTCAGCCAGGATTTTTATTTGGGTCCCTGGTGAGGATGATACTTGGAAACAGAAACCACGAATCTGAGAGTGGCTGGGAGGCTCAGTCAAACACACCTTAGTACATGCGCTAGGTCGCATGTATCACAAGTCCTCCACTCTTTAACATTGCTGACCCCCTGGGGAACAAAACTTTAACATACAGTCTTTGAAGGACACTCAAACCAATAATAACTACTTACTTAGATAGTTCTAACATATTATAATATGTGTATAATGTAATGAAATTAGAAATCAATAAGAAATTTCCCAATCTATAAAAATATTTAAAAAGTTCTTTTATGATCAAAGATAGTTCCTAACACATGGGATCCCTGAATCATCAAAAGTGGGAATTAAATAATCATATGGGTCATACTTTTCCCTTTCTATATTTTTGAACTTAACACAAGTGAGTTCACAATAATTGTATTCTTAACATCTTTAAGGATTGAGATA
>PVJX010015157.1:0-16888 GCA_004027295.1 Dolichotis patagonum
GGAGTCTCTTTGGGGGCTGCAGTTGCTGAGGAGTTTTGAGGGGAGGGATCAGTTTCAGATAAAGGAATGGGAACTCCTTTGGGGGAGGTACATATCTTAGCTGGGGCAGTAGGGAGTTCTTTGAGGGATGAAGTTGCAGGGGCCTTTTTGTGGGAGGAAGGAGTCTTGGCTGGGATAGTGGGACTCCCCTTAAAGGACTGAGTTGCTAGGGACTTTTTAGGGGATGCTGGAGCTGCAAGTGGGGAGTCAGGGGCCTCTGTGGGACAGAGGGTTGCTGGGACCTCTTTGGGGCATGGTGTTGCTCCTTCTGGGAAGGGAGGAGAGGAAGGAGGAGACTGCTTTTTGGTTAGTGAGTCTTCAGGGCTTTGAAAAGAAAGACTAGCTTCTGGAAGGAAGGAAGCTTCACTGTGAGAAATACTGGAGACATTTCCAGTCAGACTATCAGTGATAGTGGAATCTTTCTGGGTTGCCAGTCTTTTAGACTGAGGAGAAATACCAGTCCTTAAAAGAGATGGGGAATTAACCAAGTAAGATACATTAACAGAAGCACCAGAATCTTCACTTGGATGCCCTTCAGGGGACGAAGCCAAAGGTGCCAATGTTGAGATACGAGAAATACCACCAACTTTCTCTCGTTCAAGAGAAATGCCAGCTGGTAGAATTGTGGGAAAAGGCAAAGACTCAGGAATTTCAGGGGCTACTGCCATGCTAGCTGCAGAAACAGAAACATTCTGGGGAGATAAATTCACAGCTGGAGCTACAGGGCAACTTTCAGATGTCTGTGGAACCAAAGGTAAAGTAGTAGGAGTGTAAGTAACCTTTTTAACTGGGTGGTTTTCAGCAGCTGACAAGACAGCTCCTACAAAAGGACTGGGTGTAGTTGCAGGAGAAGCAGCGTCTTTGGCAGCTGTAGCAGCCACTCCCATAGGGCCAGCACTTTCCAAAGGAATGGCAAGCACTGTTGGGGCAGTAATAGAACTTTTGAGAAATAGACTAGTAGAGTCTGGGCTTGCATAAGGATCTGTGGTAACTACAGAGATTGGGGAGTTAACATCCAGAGCAGCTGCAGTAGCACCAGCTGGCTCAGCCACAGGGAGAGGCCCCACAAGGCCTTTCTTTGCTACAGTGGCTTCAGAAATTACTTCCAAAGATGATATACTTTGAAGAGAGGGGGGATTCTGGGGGATTGCCAGGGCCAAAGGTAGATTAGTAGGATCTTTTTTGGTAGGGAGTCCTGCCTGGGATGGAGAAACAGGTATCCCAGGAGTAGCTGCCACCTGAGGAGTAGGAAGTTCCTTGTAAGTCATAGATACCATACCTAAGGTAGTAGAAGTTGATTCTTTACCACTTATGGGACCTGATGAAACTGGAGAAGCCACACAAGTAACTACCTCAAAGGTAGTAGTATTAGGTGGGCCTTTGAGAATGAGAGGGGCTGAGGGAGACAATGAATAAGTAGTAGCTACATTTGGGGAGACAGCAGGACTGTGGCAGGTTATGCTAGTGATGGCAGACTGGCCTCTGTCAGCAGAAATAACTAGAGTTGAGGTGGGAGCCTTGACTGGAAGGGAAACTGCAGCACCCACAATCAGCTCACTCTTAGAAGGAAGAGGAGGAATCTCAGATCTCTGAGATGGGTAAGAGGCCTCCATGGAAGAATGATCTACAGAAATAGTATTTGTTATAAAATCTGACAGAATGTTAGGGCCTGTTTGACCTAAAGGTTGAATAGGAGAGCCTAAACAACTCTGATGTAAAGGTGCAAGATGAGTGGTCAGGGAAGTGGGGAAAGCTGGGGGGATATTGGGAATTCCAGTCTTTTGGGAAGAGGCCACTGTAGGAACAGACTGGGTTGAGAGAGAGAAGGCAGCAGGTGAACCAATAGGCCCCTTCAGGCTTGAGCTTAATGGATTTTGTGGCATTAGAGCTGGGGAAATGGGGCTACCTCTGACCTGAGGAGAAGTGACAGGTGGTATTTGAGGACAGGAAGATACTCTAGATTGATCAGAGACCAAGGGAGTTACAAGATGGGGAGGAATTCCACTGACTGTAACTGAAAGATCCGGGGTAGAATCTTTCAGAGTAGGAACCACTTGAGAGGGAACTTGAATGGGAGAGGTCTTTGGTTCTGGGGGAGTGAGGGGAGCTGACAGAGATGTCACTGACCCTGACTCAGCTACAGTTGAACTTTTCTGAACTGAATGGGGAGCCAATGCAACTAGAGCCAAGGGAGCTGAACAGGAATGGGCACCTTTCAGACTTGGCCCTAACATGGGAGAGGCCAGGGCTAAGGCAGCTGGGGAGATAGGAGGCCCTATCAGGTGTGGTAGGAAAGTTGGGGTATCAGGGGAAGTTCCCAAAGGCATGGTCATTCCTGAAGCTGGCTGGGGAAAAGGAACCTCTAAAGAGACTGAGCTACTAGTAGAGGGAGAGGGAAATGGAGATGACTGATTTGCAATTGGTATGGGGCAATGTTGGGGGGCCAGGGAGCAAGGAGGGGTAGGGGTAGATCCAGGCTGCCCTAAGGCAGCAGTGACATTCAAGGCTGGAGACATAGGAAGCACAGCTGGAGGATAAAAGCAAAAAGAAGATAAAGAAGGGAAAGAAAAACAAAAAACAAACGAAAAAAAAAGGTGAGTTAAGCAGTCCAACTTGGCATAACATGCCTCAAAGAAACAATGAGATTTTAGATCTGAGAATGAAGGTCACCACACAAGATTAGACAAAGGTGACAAGCAACACCAAATCTTTTCCCAAATACAAGTCACTGGTAAAGTGAAAAAGTACATTATTCTCATGTCCCACACTTTCCAAGTTGTACCACAATAAACCAACTATTTTAAGGGTGACAAAATGTCTAACAGCAACCTATCTCTAAATAGGGAGCACTGGCCCAGGAATGGGTCTATGCTCCCGTTCCTTAACCCAGTTGTTTCCTTCCCTTTGATCCTGAAATGGATCCTATTTCTAACAGGATATTTTTCTCATAGCTAAAAGAATTACAGGAATAGCTGTGCTATCCTGGCTACCCAATGATCACAAACTAACTGAAACACATTGAAAACTGGAATAAACAAGCAAGGCAGCAATCAGTGATAATGATGGGGAATTAGAAAAAAAACAAAGAAAGAACCCCCCTCCCCAGGTTTTTACATTCTCAGGCTTCACTAGGCTAGAAAAATAAACCTCTTACAATAATTTTAGAAGGGGAAGATGTAATACAGTTCAGTGGCACAGTGCCTGCCTGGCAAGCACAAGGTCCTGAGTTTGATTCCAGTACCAGAAAACCCACAAAACAAAACAAAACATACAAGGGGGAACCTGGCATAATTTAATTATATTACATTTGAAATTCTCCAGAATGTCAGCTCAATAATGTCAAGTCTTTACACATCAACCCAAGATGGAACTAGACCTTCAGACAGAGAGAGCTTAGTTACAGGAGTAGGGACTGTTATTATGAAACTCTGACCCAACTTGTTAAACCAGACTATGGTTCTATTTTGGAAAGAGAACTAAAATGAAAAAACTATGTTAGAATCTAACCTCTTAATCTGGATAAGTAGATCACTTCAGTCAAAATAGACTAAAGTGGGACTAAAGTGAACCTAAGTAAAAGGTTTTCTGAACAAGGGGAAAAAGTACCAATCCCTCATTCAGGAGATAAAAATCAGACTACCGTCAGCTGTGGTAAACCTATGGCATGCTTGCCACAGTAGGCTATTTATTATTGAAAGCTCTAAATGATTTGCCACCACTAGACTAGCTGAACAATGTTCAATGCCTGGGAAGGTTAAAACAAAAAACTGACATCATCCAAATTCACAATTCATTTCACTAGTTATTTTTAAAGCCTTACAGTATCTGACTACAGAAAAAAAAAAGTGGCTCAACCAGTTTTTCCTTGAGAACTTGTAGTCAGTCTTATGACTCCAGTGCCAATACTTTCAGATAGATTTACCAGAATTTAAAACATGGAACATGCTTTCTTCTTGCAGCACTTCAAGATGGAATAACGTTAAAATATTCTGCATTGACACCATTATCAATTCCTTCAGTTAACTTTTTTTTGGAAACAGGGCCATACAAGTAGTTCAGGGTGACTTTTTCTTTTTTGTCTTTTTGAGACAGAGTCTCACTATGCAGTTCAGATTGGCCTTGAGCTCACTTTGTAGCTCAAGCTAGTCTTGAACTCACAGTGATCCTCTGCCTCAGCCTCCAGAGTACTGGGATTACAGGCATACACCACCAAACCCAGCTAGGGTAGTTTTGAATTTACGGTGATCCTTTCTTTTGTCTTGGCCTTCACAGTGCTGGGATTAGTTATGTGTGCCATGCCTGGCTGGAGCTAACTTCTTCATTCATTCTAGTAAGACTAATTATAGTTACAAAATCCTGAGCGTTTATCACTGGCATTCTCTTATAATTAACCTGTACAAGCTCAGACTAATCAAGAATGTTTTAGGGCTGGGGATTTAGCTCAGCGGCATAAATGTCTGCCTTGCAAGCGCACGGTTGTGAGTTTGATCCCTGGTACCAATAAAAAGAAAAAGAAAAAGAAAAAGAAAAAGTAAAAAACAAGAACGTTTTAAAAGCACTAAGAATTGGTTCAGGAACTAACAATGCTAACTGAACCAGATGGGGTGGTGCTGATCTGGGCCAGCACTCTGGGAGGCAGAGGCAGGAAGATGCCAAGTTTAAGCCCCCAGGATACTGTGCAAAGAAAGGGTTGGAGATGTTGCTTAGTCTTAGTGAAAAGCCTTGAGTTAAATTCCTAGTACTGCCAAACAAACAAAAACCCCATTAGTTTAGAATCTAGAAACCGGGCTGGGGATTTAGCTCAGTGGCATAAGTGCCTGCCTGGCAAGCATGAGGTTGTGAGTTTGATCCCCAGTACCACAAAAAAAAAAAAAAAAAAAAAAAAAATCTAGAAACCAAATTATCCTAATCTGTTCAATGATGAAACCTTTGAAACTGCACTGAAATCACAGAAGTTTTGGAGAAAAGCCCTTTATTCACTCCCAAGTTTCATGTACCTAAAGGATTTCACTTGCTCATTTTCCAGTTCAGGGGCCCCTTCTTTTCTTTTCCAGCAGCTGTATTAATCCCTTCAGCTGCTAAAAAATCAGACAGATGGGAGAATATTAATGCTTTCAACTATAAACAAAAGGAGACAGAAACTGCTCCTTAAATGAGAGATGCATGTGAGTGGTGGACTCTACAGCCTAAAGCAGCCTGTGTGCAGCAGCTAGCTGGCTGTTATCACTGAAAGCTTTAAAAGGTTCCCTGTTCCTGGCCTAAAGAGTACCTTCATTAAGTTCTGCACGACTGACAGGAGAGGATTTTTACATTTTTTCCACTGCCTCGTATTTTCTATTTATTTAACCAAAATTGAAAACTTGCCTTCATACTACATTGTACACCCATTAAGTTTTTCTTTTTCTTTTCTTTTTTTTTGAGACAGGGTCTCCTTTGTAGCCCAGGCTAGCCTTAAACTTGGGTCCATCCTCCCTGCCTGTGCCATTATGCCCAGCCTCATTAATTTCAATGTTGAAGATAAACGGAAGGATTTCATTTTTGGGATCCAGACAATGGTCTTAGGCACTATTCCAGAATAACAGGTATCTCTGCATCAACCTCTAAAAGAGAAGTTAACTGACTTCCAGGGACTATGAGGCTTAGCAGGACACGTTTACCACGGGCACGTAAACTCATCCAGACATGTGACAAAGGCACAAAGCCAAGCTCTGCTATCCAAAACCTTGCTGCAACTCGCTAGCTCTTAACAAAACTTCAGGTTCCCCGGCCTGCCTGAGTCATCCAGTTCCTACAGGTAGCATCACTGAGCTCTTTCCCTGGTTTAGTATTCTTATATGAGGCAGTGGGTCCATAGCAGAGCTACTTTGAGAGGTAGCAGGCATAACTCACAGCAGGGCTGAGAACTTTTAAAGTCCACAAATTTTTACAGATTTTATTCCTCATAAAGATGTCCTAGCAGGACAGCAGTCAATCTTCTCCTTCCTGGTAAAGCTGCAAGCCGATCTTTTAAAAAAATTTTTAATGACAACAAACTATAAAAAGGCAGACGTGTATTTCCTCCTTGTCACTTTACCCGCAAAATAGCCTTAGGTGTCAATCGTAACAGTAACATGGGTATGGGGACCTACCTGTCTCAGCCTGGGGCTGTGGCAACTCCTGCTCTGTAGCAGGGACGGTTTCTGTGGCTTCACCGGGCATTTCTGAAGGAAGGGAATAAAAAGGAGGCCTAAATTGACTGGGATGTAGTCACCTGCCCAAACCAGAGTGAAGTGTTCTTAAAGACTCTGAGGAGGGCTGTTAGGTGGCTGGAAACAGGTGGGAAATATGACACGATCCTCAATCTCTCTACCAAGCAAATCATCTTCTCTCATCGTGCCTCTTTACTGCACTGACAGCGTACTTCCCAGTGCCCAGGGTTCGTTGTGTTCCACACTCCTGACCCTACAAGGCCAGCAATCACCACTGCCCTCTCAGCTCAAGGAGAGGTTCTCGGTCTGGTTCCCGACCAGAAGAGTCCTTCGCTGTCACCCTTGAACTCGTTCTCCTCCAGACATCCACGCTGCCTGGGCTGGGGCCTCCACTACTCTCTGACGACTTTTGAGAGACAGCAGAGAGGATGCCTTAAGTTTCAACGCTCCCCTCATAATAGGAACGGTGGTGGGGTTCTAAAGGCTGTGACCCCTTAACCTCCTCCAGATTCATGTGAAGCCGTTCCCAACAACTGACACTGTCTCTGTCTCCTAACACTCTAGCGGCTCCCGCGTCCCCAAGCCCAGACTCCATTCCCGGACCCGCGGCCCTTATGCCCTGCTTTTGTCAATACAACCACCCCAGACCCCATTTTGTCCCTAGGCCCAGGGACGAGTTAGGAAGCCCTGTGGCCTCACAAATACTCCAACGCTCCTTAAACTCTATCTCCCCGGGGCAGGTCAGCCCACAGGAAAGGAGGATGGCTGTGGATAGAGAGTTAAGGCGCAGACAACACTTACTGTGCGGAGAACGCGGAACCAAGATGGCGGCAGAAAGAGAGCGAGCGAGAGCGTGACCCACGCCTGTTGCAGAAGGAAGTCAGGCGCAGAGGGGGCGGGACCAAGATCCGATTCCGGGTCAGGAGCTGCTTGCCGCCAGTTCGTTTATCCAGCGATCAGTCTGGCAGTTCCCAGGGAGTGGGTGGTGGCGATCTCTAAATAAGGTTAAGAATTCATAGCTGGACTTGTGGGCAGCGGCTCTGCGATCTACAAGTTTCTTCGGCCCTTCCCGAGAACATATTTAACGCCCTAATGGAAGATCCTCCCACCAGTCGGCAAAGCTGCAGTTTAAGGAGCCTTTGATTTCCCCTTCCTCATGCAGGAAAAGGAGACATTAACAGCGGATGCCACAGAGATTGAATTCACTCCATTGGATAGTAGAAGTGACCTAAATTAACCTTATTTTTGGAGTAAACTATTTTAGAACGATATTGAAACTATTTTAAAGCTGGGGGCACATATAACAAGTGTTTTTGCCTGCTATTTTGGGGAAATTAATCCATTCTAGGGACACAGGACCATGAGTTAAGAACCTGTGCTGTTTTTTTTTTTTTTGGTACCGGGGGCCGAAGACCTTGCGCTTGCCAGGCGGGTGCTTTTGCAGCTGAGACCCTATGCTTTTTTGTAAAGGATGCTTGAAAAGTAGAATGTGAAGCCAGTGTTTTGTTCATGAAAAGGCTGCTGACTTTCATACATCTCAGCTCTACAAAAGGATTTCGCAAATATGGACCCGGATTACCTACATCAGCTAATAACTATTTGGTCTAATGGCTTGAAGATGATTTCGGCTGTCTTTTAAAGGAATCAGTGAAAATTTAAAATACTCTGAAAGCTACTTTTAATTTACCAGGAATAGAAAGTTATAAATTTCTCCTCCCATCATGCAGATTCTGAAGCCAGATTTTGTTTCTTGAATATTATTTGGGTTACTTTAGGCTTTTTGTTTTTTTGCAGTACTCGGGATTAAACCCGGTCTTTGCCCTAAACTATATCCCCAGCCTTTAATTATTATTTTTAAAAATCACACTCAGTTGATAAATTGTCCATGCTGGACAAGAATTTGATTCTCCTGCCTTAGTACTGATTTAGAGACAGGGTCTCAATACTGTATTTCCCTGAAAATAAGGCCTGGGCTTTTTCTTTCTTTCTTTCTTTCTTTTTTTTTTTTTTGAGACAGGGTCTCACTATATAGTTCAGGCTGGCCTTGAACTCTCTGTTCTCTGAACTCCGAGCTGGCCTCAAACTTGCCACAATCCTCCTGCGTTAGCCTTCTGGGTGCTGGGATGACAGCCATGCACCACCACCCCTACCTACAGACTGGTTTAATTTTTGCTCCAAAAAATGCAGTAGGGCTTATTTTTAGAGGATGTTTCCCCCACCCATATAAAATAATCTACATTTATGCATGTACAAAAATTACACTTAGCTGGGCGTGGTGACTCATGCCTATTCCTAGTACTTGGGAGGCTGAAACAGGAGGGATCACTGGGAGTTTGAGGTCAGTTTGGGCTACATAGTGAGTTTAAGGTCTGCATTACAAAGTGGGACCGTGTCTCAAAAAATGAACTACCTTTTTTCAAATTCAGCCATCCTATTCTGGAACATCATCGTTCTCTAAGTCCCAGATTCTGGCTTGAATTTCTTTCAACTCCATTTCCTATAGAACGTTTGGGTCCAATCTTTTTTTTTTTTTGTACTGGGGATCGAACTCACGACCTTGTGCTTGCCAGGCAGGCGCTTAAGCCACTAAGCTAAATCCCTGGCGTGGGTCCAATCTTTCATGTCCAGCAACAGAACTCTTTATTTCTTTTCTTTTTTTTTTGTATGGGGATTGAACTCATGACCTTGTGCTTGCCAGGCAGGTGCTTATGCCACTGAGCTAAATCCCCAGCTAATAGAATTCTTTTAATTAAGAAATTCTTGTACAGTTAGCCTGCTTGTAGTGCCTTAGCAGCATGGCTGTCCATAACTTCACCCAAATCACAACCTCCTGCAGGCTGGGCTTCACAAAATTTCCATTAAACCAAGTGTTAATTGAAGACTTATGAGACAGGAGTGCTGCTAAACATGATGACATGAAAGCAACAAAAAAAATTGTAGGCACCAAAATTCAGAAGACATTAATTTCACTTGAGTACATTAAGTATGTCCATTACAGCATATGATGTGTTAAGTTCTGAAGATTCACATTAGACACAACCATGTCTGTTATCAAGTGTGCATCTTGTTCATGCATTGTGTCTGTACTCTGGTCATTTGGCAATGTCATTCAAATTCATGTTTACATAGGTGTTTATCTCAACCAAAGGCATCTACTTGAGTATTTACAAATACTTATAATTTATATTTAAATATTAACATGAATATTTATATATAAACTTTTTTTTGTTTTTGTTACCGCAGATTGAATTTAGGATCTCGAACTTGTCAGGAAAGCACTTATGCTGCTAAGCTAAATCCCCAGTTATTTAATTATACATTAACATTACTAATTTTTTGGTACTGGGGATTGAACTACTGAACTAAATCCCTGGCCCAACATTACTATTTTCTAATTCAATGTCAGTCCTATATTACAAACAGGCATACTAAATGTATCTGAATTTGAGATCTTCTGGTCTCAGCCTCCCAAATAACTAGGATTACAGGTGGATCCCACCATAATCAACCATTCTAGGCAATTTTTTTTTAAATTGGTACTAGGGATTGAGCTCATGACCTTGTGCTTGCCAGGCAGGCGCTTATGCCACTGAGCTACATCCCTGGCTCTAGGCAATGTTTTATGCTTCAGTTTCTAATCTGTAAAATGAGGACAGTAATGGGTTGGGAATTTAGCTTAGCAGCATAAGTGCCTGCTTGGCAAGTGTGAGTTCAACCCCTAGTACCAAAAACAAAAACAAAAATAACAAAAAAAGAGGGTAGTAATACCTACTTTATAGGATTATTAGGAAGATGAAATTAGATAATGAATATTACTTTAAAAGTATTTATTATTACTACTAGAGTACTGTAGATAGAATTTCTACCTAAGTACTTGATTTGTAAGATCTTCATTGCAGCCCATTTACTTTCAGAAAATAGGTAAAAAATAGCTAGTTATCTCTAGACAAAATTACATACTGACCACTCTCTTTTGTTCCTCAGCAAGCCCATGGGCTTTTTCTAACTTTCAGTCTTAATGACTAACCAAGGAATGAACTTTCTTTTTTTGGAGTACTGGGGATTGAACCTAGGGCCTATCAGTAAACTACATCTCACCCCCTACCACACATCCCTGGGCTTTTTGAGGTAGGGTCTTTCATGTAGTTCAGACTGGCCTTTTAACTCTCAGCAGTCTCCTTGTCCCAGCCTCCTGAGTGCTGAGATTACAGGTGACTCCCCCGTCTTATTTTTCATTCCTGAGACAGAGTATCGCTATCATCATTTACCCTGGGTTGGAACTTGCAATCCTCCTGTCTCAGCCTACCAGAATGCTGGGATCACACACATGCACCACTGCACCTAGCTTTCTTTTTGTCAGTTTTGGTCACAGGGGATCACTATAGCTCAGGCTGGCCTAAACTCTGGACTTTTGGCCTCTGCCTCCCAGAGTGCTGGGATTATAGGCATTTCCCACCACATCCAGCTCTTGGGTTTCTTTATAAATTGGCAAGTTTGAGGCTGGGTGTGGTGGTGCACACCTGTAGTCTCAGCCCTGTGATGGCTGAGGCAGGAGGACTACTAAGAGTTCAAGACTAGCCTGGACTCTATAGTGAGTTTAGGGTCAGTTGGACTATATAGCAAAACCCTGTCTCAAAAAGAGAAAAAAAATTGGTAAATTTGGAGGTAGAAGCTGTTGCTGTACCCTTTGTTTCTATAGTCTATTAGTGGATTGGCAAATGAAGATAAAAGGTCAATAGTCTTTCACCACCATTCTGTTCTTTGTGTGGTGCCAGGGGTTGAACCATGGCCTTTGCACTAAGCTATAGTCCTAGCCCTTTATAATTACTTACTTTGTGAAAGGGTCTTGCTGCGTTATTAAGTTGCTCAGGGTAGGTTTTAATTTCTAATCATTGTGCCTTAGTACCCCAGAGTGCTGGGATTACAGGTGTGTCCTTGTTTGGTTTTTAATTAATACTTTTATGGGCCAGAATACCAGCTTTTATCCAAGGGCTTTAATATTAAAGCATTAAAATAGTTTAGTGCTAGACATTTTACAAACTTACAATGGAAGCTTAAAATGTTTCCAGTTAAAAGCATAATAGGTCTTTACACTGTTACTCTGAGTTTTTAAATGGACTGAGCCTTTAGTAATTTGTTTTAATTGATCCTTTTCTTTAAGAACTTGAAGACCAAATAATTCATAGTGTAAAAGCTCAAAGAATAAGAAATTTTATTTTTTGAAAAAGAAATTTTAAACAATAACCCTTAATATATTTTTTCTTAAAAAGTAGAAAAGAACATGGGCATGGTGGTGCATGCTTGTAATCCCAGCACTCTGGAGGCTGAGGCAACATTGTTGAGTTTGAGACCAGCCTGGGCTACAAGGTGAGCTCAAGGCCAGCCTGAACTGCATAGTGAAACTTTGTTTCAAAAAAAAAAAAAAAAAAAAAAAGAAAGGAAAAGAAAAGACATGGCTAGGTTTATAGGCTTGGTGGGACACATCTGTAATCCCCGTACTCAGGAGGCTGAGGCAGGATTGCAGAGTTTGAGGCCAGCCTGGGCTGCATAGTGAGTTCAAGACCAATCTGTACTACATAGCATGCCCTTGTCTCAAAAAACAAACATCAGGGCTGGGGATTTAGCTCCGCCTGCCTGGCATGAGGTATAGAACTTGATACCTGGTACCCCCCCAAACATCAACAACAAAAGGAAAAATGCAAAGCATTTCAGTGTGTTAACTTTGTCTATTTTATGTGAACCAAAAGTTTAAAAAAAAGTGACTGTAGAAGAAACAACATTAAAGGAAATATAAAGGTAAGTTTTTATGAAGTCACAAGAATCACTATCTTGACAGCTTGCTTCTCAATGTTTCTTGGAAAACAGAATGTACACTAAAATGTTTTATTTAGATTGGCTGTAGAAGCAGCCAAGACAAACCTATCACTTTAACATCTATTACACAAAACATGACACAAAACTTAAAAATATTTAAGTATGTAGTTACATAAGTCCAAGTTTTGATAAGCAAGTTTTTTTTTTGTACTGAGGATGGAACCCATAGTCTCAAGCATACCAGTCAAGCACTCTTCCAATGCGCTACACCCCCAGCCCTGATTTTTTTTGGGGGGACTGAGATTGAACTCACAACCTCACACTTGCCAGGTGAGCTCTTACGCCATTGAGCTAAATCCCCGGCCTATCCAAAAGTCCCCCAGCTCTGATTTTGAGACAGGGTCTCACTAAGTGCCTAGGCTGAGCCTGAATTTGTGATCCTCTTGCCTCAGCCTTCCAGAGTGCTGTGCTACCATGTCTGGCTACAGCAGATTCTATATTGGGTAAGCTCATTTTTTTTTAAGATGGTTCTTCATGGTTTACTAACTCAGTTGTTCTCTGAAGTAAAAAGGACATACAGTAGTTGTAAAAATTCACTCTTGGCTGGGGCCTAATACTGTTCATGTAGTAACTTATATTTTTTGAATTAAAATTTTGGTAGATTGAACTGGTCAGTTTAAAACAATTTTAAGATGTCCTAGTGGTACATACCTGTGAGGAAGAGGAGTGAATGTTCAAGCTTAGCCTGGGTCACTTAGTGAATCTGTCTCCAAAAGAGGAAAAAAAAAAAGAAAAAGAAAGCAAGCTGGGAATGTAGCTCAGAGTAAATAGGTTCAATCTTCAGTACTGAAAAAGCAAAGACAGGCAGTAGGATGTTGTCTGACCACTGAAAATAAAAGGAAAATTAGCAAGTGATTCCAGGTATAATTCAGTGTCTATGACTTAAGGACAAAGCTGTCAGTTACCCAGAAATATGTAGGCTGTACCCAGTGAGCTATTACTGCTTACTCACCTTTATATATGGCAACTAGTAGAACTAAACCTATTGGCAGCACTAGAATTAGCTTTGTATATTAAAATTTTCAAAATTATGGGCAGTTCTATTCCTTGCTTTACTGCCCCCTTCCATAAAACTGGACATGCTCTTTGATGGTCTCAGGAATTCTTTTCAACATTAAATTATCTCTCAAGAGAAAATCTGATGATAGCTAGTAAGAAGTATTTCAGGATAACAAAAATGGCCTAAGTTTGATTGTGGTTATAGTTG
Organism: Dolichotis patagonum; assembly: GCA_004027295.1. Taxonomy (NCBI): domain Eukaryota; kingdom Metazoa; phylum Chordata; class Mammalia; order Rodentia; family Caviidae; genus Dolichotis; species Dolichotis patagonum. Next base: position 13,309 of record PVJX010015157.1, read on the forward strand.
TACAACTCTGTCAATGTGGTAAAATCTACTGAAGCTTACATTTTGAATGTATAGATTGTGTGGTATACAAATTTTTAGTTTTAATAAAGTTTTATTTTAAAAAAAGGAAATTGTGTTTTAATCATTAAGACACATGTTTCTGTCATATTTATTAAATGGGCCTTGAAGTATTTGATCCTTGGTTGAATGTAGAAGATATCCACACTGGTTTGAGGGGAAGTCATTATCTTCAGAAATCTTTTTGTAAATCTAAAGTAGAATAGATTTATATCAACAGTTAGTAAAGGCAAACAAAACTCATTATTGTCACATCCTGATCTGCTTCATGCTTTCATTAAATTCACATCATGCATAAAGATTTGCTTTCACATTTGCTGAAGCCCACAGTTCAGGCTAAGCCAGTGCAAAATGAGAATACAAAGGATTTACACAGCCAGTTGGAAGGAGGCCTCAACAAAGCTTTTCAAGTTCAGAGTCGTCATTGTTTACTTAATAAGCACATATTTGTGTGTCTACTTTGAGTAAAATAATTATCTTAGGCACTACTTAAGCCAGTATTCATTTAATTAAGAACTAAAGTAGAGCTTGGTGGTAAAGGACTTGCCTAGATCCTGGCTTTGACCCCAACACAACAAAACAAGCAATGCTGAAGTGGAAAAAGACTTCCTATTTTTGTAACATTGCCACAGTTTTCTAGGGCCTCTATCGATCTCTCTTTTTTTTGGTACCAGGGATCGCACTCACGACTGCGCGCTTGCAAGGCAGGCGCTTATGCTGCTGAGCTAAATCCCCAGACCCTCTATCAGTCCCTTAAATAATGTTTACTATGATTTTTTTTCTTTTGGTTTACACACTGTGAAATCTTGCCTATGCAAGGAACTTTTTTTTTCTTTTTGGTACTGGGAATTGAACTCATGATCCTGTGCTTGCCAGGCAGGTGCTTGTGCCACTGAGCTAAATTTCCCAGCCCCTATGCAAGGAACTCTTCATTTGACATTGCTATCTTCTTTGCACCTCCTCCTAGTCACTATAACCACAAGGATTCTAGCAGTTCTCTGCTGCATCTGACAGTTGATAATTACCTTAAAACTTTCCCTTGCATCTGTGATACTTCACTTTCACATTTTATCTCTCTACTTTTAAATCACTGCCAATTTTTTTTTTTTTTGATACCAGGGATTGAACTCACAACCTTGTGTTTGCCAAGCAGGCACTTATGCCGCTGAGCTAAAACCCAGCCTGTCACTGCCAATTTCAAGAATGGTTTCTGTATTTGCACCTGTTGGAGACTTCCAGTGCTGCTGTACTAATGGTAAAGCCCATCTAGTCTCTTGGGGTGCAACCCTTTTCTCCCTAGATTTACTTATTTGATCCTATGATACAGCTACAAATCCTGGTACTCTCTTTCCTCAAAAGACTAATAATCTCCTTGTTCCTATTTATTAAGCCTAATCTACTAAGTTTGGAATTCAAGCCCATCTTGGCTTTAGCCATCACTTTGGCTTTATATCCTGTCACTTCCTGACAGTTCTTCTAGATTACCTGTACTATTTGATGAGTTTAGAATTATCTGATATTTTCTTGCCTCTGCCAAAGGCAGAGGCCCAAGAATAAACAAACCTAGGCTGGGGATATTGTTCAGCGCTTCCCTAGTATAAGCTAGGCCTTGGGTTTGATGCCCAGCATCACATACACCTCTTTCCTTTTTGCAATGCTGTATCCTACCTCATTAGACCTCTGATTATAATCTGTAATCCCAGCACCCAGGAGGCCAAGGAAGAAGGATCTCTACAACTTCAAGGACAGGCTGGACTATAGAGTGAGACCATCTAAAAAAACCTCTCCACTTCTGAAAAAACACCTTCCCCCCAAAAAACCAAACCAAACCAGAATGAAACAGGAAAGCTCCCTGAGAATCTCTGATAATAGAAATCCTACTCATATATTAAGCAATAGTATATTGGTATTAGAATTAGATTTTTGGGGGCTGGGGATTTAGCTCAGCGGCATAAGCAACTGCCTTGTAAGTGCACAGTCATGAGTTTGATCACCAGTATCAAAACAAAAAAACCAAACAAACAAGCAAACAAAAAACCAAAAAAACTTAATTTTCTTTTTTAAGCTTCTGAGGACTGAATTCAGGGTTTTTGCACTGAGCTACATCCTCAGACCTTATTTTGAGACTGGTCTTGCTAATTTTCTAAATTTCCCAGGCTGGGCTCAAACTTGTGATCCTATTGCCTCAACCTCCCCAACAGCTGAGATTATAGGTGTGTACCATTTCCCTAGTTTACCATGTTAGTACTTAATGACAAGGAGGCATGGTATAGAATTCATCTTTTTTCTTTTTGGGTGGTAATACGGATTAAACCCAGGGTTTTGCAAATGGTAGGCAAGTGTTCTGTCACTGAGCTACAATCTCCAGCCCTTTTTAATTTATTTTAGACATGACAGGGTCTCATTTTGTAGTCCAGGCTGGCCATGAACTTGTAGCAATCCTCTTGTCTCAGTCTCTTGAATAGCTGGTATTATTAGTGTGTACCACTGGGCCCCTGGCTCTCAACTTTATTTATTTATGTATAATTCATTTTTGTCAATAGTACCTGAAATAAAACATGTTTATTAAACATTATTTGTTGAAATGAATTAAAGAAGCTCACTTTTTTTTTGTCTTTTTGAAACAGGGTCTCACTATGCAGTTCAGGTTGGCCTTGAGCTCATTTTGTTTCTCAGGCTGGTCTTGAATTTGCAATGATCCTCCTGCCTCAGCCTCCCAAGTGCTGGGATTACAGGCATGCACCACCATGACCAGCTATCATTTTTTTTTTTTTTAAATGGTAGCAAAACTTTTGTCAAAGGTAGGAAAAGAAACAGGCTCTGCAGGGTGAGCTTGGGCCAAGTAAAAGTAGGAAAAGTAGTGTGAGAGTGGGCCACGTACAAAAGTGAGCACAGTGGCCAGGAACCTCAATTTTTGAAAACAGTAAGATATCAGTGAATTTTTTTGGGAGGCAAAGACTATAGTTCAAAAATTGTTCCTTTGTTAGATGCTTTGAATTACTCATATATATATTTTTTTTTTGCTTGTAGGAGCCTAGTCCCGGTGCACTTCCCACAGCTCAGGGAAATTACTCATATTTAAGACATAAGTAGATAAAAGGCAAATGTATAGATTCTTACCGCTCTTCTTGAGAAGTTCCCCTTTTCGGGATTTATCCAAGTTTTCAAGAAACTGTTCAAATACTTTGACATAAGGTGCTAGACTGGTCTTCTTATAATCTAAATTATTAAGCATAGATGCTATAATTACCATGTTGGCAGGAAGAATAACATAAGAATACAACTTTTAAGTTTCCTGTAAGAATTTTCTTTTTTCTTTCTTTCTTCTTCTTCTTTTTTTCTTTTTTTGGTACCGGGGATTGAACTCATGACCTTGCGCTTGCCAGGCAGGCGCTTAAGCCTCTGAGCTAAATCCCCAGACCTTTTTTTTTTTTTGAGACAGAATCTTCTTGCTATGTAGTTCAGACTGGCTTTGAGCTCACTATGTAGCCCAAACTGGCACTGGGTTCCCAGAGATCCTCCT
>PVJX010015157.1:16988-43347 GCA_004027295.1 Dolichotis patagonum
TAAGATTTTCAAATACACTTAAGAGTATATTTACTTAAAGTATATACTTATTCTAATAATTGAATCAAGCACAGTGCTAGGATTACAGGCATGGGCCACTATGCCTAGCCAGTTGATTCTTATATTGAATAAATCTGATAAAATTGTTTTCTATATTTCCTGTTATATTATCTTATGAACATTAACAAAAAATACAATTTTTGGTCATCCTGTATTTAAATAATTAGACTGGTAAGTGGTTAAAAAGTTTGTGTTAAATGTAAAGCTTCAGGCTGGGCATGGTGGTGCATGCCTGTAATCCTAGCACTGTGCTTGATTCAATTATTAGAGGCAGGATGATCATTGCAAATTCATTTTTTTTTTTTTTTTTTTTTTGGTACCGGGGATCGAACTCATGACCTTGCGCTTGCCAGGTAGGTGCTTAAGCCACTGAGCTAAATCCCTGGCCCCAATCATTGCAAATTCAAGGCTAGGTTGGGCTACACAGTTGGTTCAAGGCCAACCTAAATTTCATAGCAAGACCCTGTTTAAAGAAAAACAAAACTCCAAACAAACAAACAAAACTTCAATATATTAACCTACCTCTGGTTCTGTGTTTGATATCAGATTCAATTTCATTCTCCTCTTTTTCGTTTTCATTAGTGGAAATGACATTTAATTCACGGCAGATGGAGCTACAAATAACAGTAAGAGAATTTTCAAGTTTGTTTCTGGTCAGTATTACCCAGTCAAAGCCTAGCACATGAATCTCATAAGATTTTCTATACAAAAATTATAGGATGGTTCAGCCTATATAGCTCAATTAGAAAAGAATACTTGCCCAGCAGGCTAAGGCGCCCTAGCTTCAATTCCCAGCACTATAAAGAAAAAATAAATAAGAAAATACAAACTCCTCACTCAAGACCCCCAAAAAACAGTCAATGTAGAATCTTTAAAGAGTATAGTTTCTTATTGTAGTTTTTCATGCACGTTATTAAAGCCTGTGAAATCTTATAATAAAAAAGATTTTCTTGGCAGTGTTAGAATTGAACTCTGGGCTTTGCATATTCTAGACAAGTGCTTTACCATAGACAGATATCCTCAGCCTTAAATAGATTGTTATTATGTTTAAGCTGACATTTCCTAGACTCACTATTTGTGGTGGTAGGCACTGAACCCAGGGTCCTTACAACTAGCTATACCTCCAGCCCTCCCAGACTTATTTGACCTTAAAATATTTCATAACACAGCTGAATTTTAAACTTGTATTACTGCTTCTGACATCACAATTCAATCTTAGAATCAAGTATCCACATAACTGAAAAACCATTCCTGTGCAGTGACCTTTCTAAAATGGAATCTGATATAATCTATTTCAAATTCATATTCACAGAGAATGACCAATGATCTGGAGCATACCTTATTGTAGGAACAGTAAAGGGATCAAACAGATCCACTTTCTGTAAATCAATAGGCACAGAAATCCGACCTGTAAGAACCAGGAGGTATAAGCTGATGATTATGAAATGATAATTGTTACAGGCTTTTTTTTTTTTTGAGACAGGGTTTTGCTCTGCAGTTCAGGCTGGCCTTGAATTTGCAATAATCCTCCTGCCTCAGCCTCTTGAGCACTGAGATTACAGGTGTGTGCCACCTCACTGGGCTTATAGGCTGTCTTCTAAATCTTTTTTTTTTTTTGGTACTGGGGATCGAACTCATAACCTTGCACTTGCGAGGTAGGCGCTTAAGCCACTGAGCTAAATCCCCGGCCCTATAGGCTGTCTTCTAATAAGTTATTCTTGGTTAAAATTTCACAGAGGGTTAGAGTTATCTGTTAAATTATATTTAGAAATATAAGTTACTTTCATACTGGTTATACCTCTTATTTAAGAAACTGATGTGAAGACTGTTGATCTATTTCTGTTTTTCTTATTTTTACTTTTTCTACACTGAAAAATAGAATTATTTTAAAATTCCAAGCTGGGTATGGTGGTGTCTTCCTGCAATCCAAACATTTGAGAGGCTGACACAGGAGGATAGTCATGAGTTCAGGCTAGTCTGACTACAGTGTAAGTTCAATGCCAGCCTAAACTATACAGCAAGACCCTGTCTCAAAAAACAAAACAAAATTCCGTATTTAAATTCAGAAAAATTCCATTTAGTGAGTCCACAAAATGGAATGAAATAGATGGAAATAATTCATTATACTGCTTAGTTTATTTGCTGAGTTCAAAATAGACACCTACATGTTGGAAACTTTTTCTCTTTTCTTTTGTTACCAGGGATTGAGCTCATGACCTTGCACTTACTAGGCAAGTGCTTGAGCTGCTGAGCTAAATCCCTGACCCCCAATTTTTGTTTTTCTCCATGTTGGACACATTTTTTTTCCTTGAAAAAAGGTCTATGTACTTCAGGCTTGTCTTGAACTCACCATGGAGCTCAGCCTAGCCTCAATTTTGTGGTGATTCTCTTGCCTCACCTAGTGCTGGGATTACAGGTGTGCAGCACTATGACTATGTTGGACATCTTTAGAAAACATTCAGGAAATAAAACAGTCATGTGCCCATAATACATGTTGGTTAACAATTAGCTCTCTGTACTATATTGTCTGGTAACATTGTAGCTGTCTTAGTTTGTGTAAGTGCTATATATACTGTGATGTTTGTACAATGATGAAATAAACCAAGAATGTATGTCTCAGAAGGTATTCTTATTTAGTGATGCAATTTTTGATAACATTATATATCCACATTTGGGACAACACATTAAAATCGATTATATTTCGCAAATGATATCATAAAGTCAGGGATGGTGGCACATGCCTGTAACCTCAGCACTTGGGAAGCTGAGGCAGGAAGACTGCCATGAGTTTGAGGCCAGCCTGGGCTAGTGAGCTCAAAGCCAGCCTGAATTATATGACAGTCTGCCTAACCCCCATCCCCCAAAAAAGTATATATATGGCTGGACATAATAGTGCATGGCTGTTATCCCAACTATTCACAAGGCCAAGGCAGAAGCCAGCCTGGGCAATTTACGGAGATCTTGTCTCAAAATAAGAAGCTGGGTGTGGTGGCACATGCCTGCAATCCCAGCCCTTGGGAGGCTGAGGCAGGAAGATCACCACACATGTGAGGCCAGCCTGAACTACATAGTGAGATCCTAAAAAACAAAACAAAACAAAACAAATCAAAACACCCCCCTAAACTAAAACCAAAATAAAAGAAGAAAAAAAGGGCTGGGGATGTAATTCAGTGGTAGAGCCCCTGCCTAGGATGCACAATGCCCAGGGTCCTATCCCATGTAGTACAACAAACAAAACAAAAAATGAAGTGAAGCTGAAGAATGCCAAGAGTAACAAGTAATAAGGGAACTGGGACTTGTTTGAAGATAGAATGAAAAGAATGCAGCTTCTTGATTTGGCAAATATAGTACTGCCTGGTGCGATGGTACACACCTGTAATCCCAGCATTTAGGAGGCTGAGACAGGAGGATCACCATTAGTTCAAGGCAGCCTGAGCTACATAGTAAGTTCAAGGTCAGTTTGAACTACATAGTGAAACTCTATTTCAAAAAACCAAAAAAGTAAGTACAGTTCTTATGAATGAACATAATAATTGACCTAAACCTTAAACATCAGAATGAAAGGATGCTCACTGAGGTTTAAAATTTAAGCTTAAAATAAATATAAACTTGTTTTATCAAAAGAAGCTAAAAGCAAGATGACAGGTTTGAAGAAGAACCTTATAAATGTATGAACTGCATAGTCATGGAAACATGGCAGTTTGGAATAACTGAATGTGCCATGCTCTTTTAAAGGACTTTACATTTTATTGTATTGGTTTTTTTTCCCACATGCTGGAGATTAAACCTAGATCCATGCACTAAACTAAACTCTCACCATATACTAAATTAAACCTGAAATCGATCAAAGATCTAAAAAAAAAAATTTTTTTTTGTCTTTTTGAGACAGGGTTTTGTTATGTAGTTCTGGATGGCCTTGAACTCACTTTGTTGTGGTCCAGGATGGCTTTAAACTCACGATCCTTCTGCCTCAGCCTCTTGAGTGTTGGGATTACAAGCGTGAATCACCACACCTAGCCAAAGATCTAAATATTAAGACAGATACAATAAATTTGCTGGAAGACAGAATAGGTAGAACCCTTGAAAACACTGGTATAGGCAAAGACTTTATGAACAAAAGCCCAATTGCACTGGAACTATCCCAAAGAATCAACAACTTGGATATCCTCTTATTAAAACGCTTTGGTGCAGCAAGAGAAACCATCAACAGAGTAAAGAAACAACACGTAGTGTGAGAAGAAAAATTTACCTGTTACCCCAGAGACAAAACACTACTATTTAGAATATATAAATAACTCAAAAATATCAGACTTTTCAAATTTAAAGACGCAATCCAAAAATGAGCATCTGAAATGAATAGGTACTTCTCAAATGAAATATAGAAATAGCAAATAAATATATGAAAAAAGGTTCAACATCACTGGGCATTTGGGAGATGCAAATTAAAACAAGGAGATTCCATTTCAACCCAGAAAGAATGACTATTATCAAGAAATCAACCAGTAACAAATGCTGACAAGGCTATGGGGGAAAAGGAACCCTTTTCCACTGTTGGTAGGCGTGCAGACTGGTACAACCACTGTGGAAATCAGTGTGGAGAGTCCTCAAAAAACTAGGGGTAGAGATTCCATTTGACCTAGCTATTCTTCTTGGTATCTTCCTGAAAGAATTAAAAGCATCATACCTTGGTGATATAGGCACACCCATGTTTATAGCAGCACAGCTTATAATAGCTAAATCTTGAAAACCACCCAAATGCCCATCCACCAAGGAATGGATAAAGAAGATGTGTTTTTTTTTTTATACAGTGGAGTACTACTCAGTCATAAGAAGGATAAACAAGATATTTCTAGCTAAATGGATTCACCTTGAAACCATCCTCTTAAGTGAAATAAATTAGACACACATGTGTAAATACTGCATTGTTTCTCTGGTGTGAGAAACCAAAAGTGTAAATACGGAGCAAAATGTACGGAGCAATTGGGAAACGGGAAGCAAATGTTCAAATGAGAAGAGGAACAAAGAGTGGGGGAGAAAAGAAGGAACAAGAAAAAAAGAATAGAAGGAAAAACTGAAAACAAAGCTCTTGTAAAATAGAGGGGAAGAGGGGTTGAAGGGAGGGAAGGGGAACAGGAAAAAGAAGGCACATCATGTACAGGTACAAATTCCTTATGATGAAGGTTATCATTATGTATACCTAAAATGTACTAATATGGTGCATGCCTGTAATCTCAGCATTCAGGAGGCCTCAGCAGGAGGATCACTGTGAGTTCAAGGACAGCCTGGCTACATAGTGAATTCAAAGCTAGTTATACTACTCAGTGAGACTGTCTCAAAAAAAAAAAAAAAAAAGCAGGGGTACTTCAATTCAATAGGAAAAGGATACATTATATTTAATAATTTGATGCTAGCCAGGTGTGCTGGCAAGTGCCTGTAATCCCAGCACTTGGGAGGCTGAGGCAAGAGGACTGCTTTGAGTTCGAGGCCAGCCTGGACTACATAGTGAGACCCTGTTTCAAAAAAAAAAAAGAAAAGAAAAGAAAAGAAAAGAAAAAAGAAATGGGAAGGAGAGACATTTTTTTTTTTGGTACTGGGGATGGAAATCATGACCTTGTGCTTACCAGGCAAGCGCTTACACCACTGAGCTAAATCCCTGGCAAGACCAGAAAATTTTTGAAATGTAAATATTATATACTATGTATATATATTATACATGTACCAAAAAACCAAAACCAAAACCAAAAACCAAAAACCAAGAGATGAAAAAAGAAATTAAGACATGTAATATACATGCACAAGTTCTGACAAGCAATGTAAACATTATGTACTACATATATACTATATGAACTAAAATAATAAAAAAGAAATATGTAAACGAACAAACAAACAAACAAACAACTGAATTCAGCTGGATGTGGTCATGTGTGTTTACTTGTAATCCCAACACTCTGGGAGACTGGGGCAGAAGGATTGCAAACCTAAATCAAGCTAAGCCTGGGCAACTTATTGATACCTAGTTTCTAAATAAAAAATAAAAAAGGGGCAGGGCAAAGACCCTGGTTCAATCCCCAATACTAGCAAAACTGTAGGATGGGCAAGGGAGAGAGAACTGAATTCTGTTCCCAGCATCAACACAACTTGTTTTATGACTTTGAACAAGTCACTTTCACGTCCTGGGCTACTGCTTTTTCATCTGTGCAATGCATTTCTATCCTATGAGTTCTATGTTCTTACCAATTCTTTGTTTTATTCTGTTTTTTGAGCCAGGGTTCTCATTATCTAGTTTAGGTTGGTCTTAAACTCACAGCGATCTTCCTGCCTCAGCCTCCCAAGTGCTGAGATTACAAGTGTGTGCTCCCCAAACCGGGCTTAGTTTCTTACCAATTCTAATTTAAACCTCAAACCTCTTAAACATTTACTGAAAAAAAAATTACATAGAAACTTGAACTGACAAAAGATAAATTAGGTATTAGCTAGAAAAGAAGTATTCAGTCTTTAATATCACAGATATATTTTCACACATTTATGATATGCTTGCTAAAACAAAAAAAACCCCTTAGTTTTCCTTACTTTCTCTACATTGTACCTGTTTTAGGATGAACACTAAAAGGGCTCTTCAGTAAATGATTGATTCCTTTACTAACATTGATATCCAGCCGTGGAAAACAGTACTGCAGCATAATTTCCCACTCCAGCCAGGGTCCACATTTGTCATTTTTGATATTCTAGAAGATGCAAGGCCAGTATGAGAATCAGTAGGAACTTTGGAGTATTTCTTCATTTTTAAGATTTTCATTAATAAAAATTAAATAAACCAGATGATTTACTTGAAGGTAGGGAAGCAGGAAGAGAGCAAGAGGGAGAGAGATGGCTAGTCTGGACAAATAGGGAGTATTTGAAAGGAAAATTCTGAGTATTTCTTTAAAGAAGGTTAAAAAATGATCTTCAACCATCTTTAACTGATCAAACAAAATAATTAGTACTCAATTAAGAAATATATTAACATATTTGTAAATACAGATTTCAATGGAATATACCTGACTTGTGTTGGTTACTCTTTTCAGATGCTCCCAACGCTGAACTGAATTGTGAGACTTCTGGAAGCATGTCTGAAGTTCTTCATGAATTGGTGATGTGACATTAAGGAACACATTCATTTAGGGCATATCAACAAACAACTGAGTTTTTAATATGTATTACCACAAAGATATATAAAATTTCCACACACACACACACACACACACACACACACACACACACACACACACTGTTGTTTGTTTTGCTTTGTTTTTAGAGACAGGGTCTTGTTATGCAGTTCAGGTTGACCTTGAACTCAGTATGTAGCCCAGTCTGGCCTTGAACTCATGAGATCCTCCTGCCTTGGCCTCCTGAGTGCTAGGATTACAGACATGTGCCATCACACCTAGCAAAACTTACACATATTTAGAAAAATTATTTTTGTTTTGTGACAGGATCTCACTATGTATTTCAGGCTGGTCTCGAACTTGTGGCAATCCTGTCTTAGCCTTCTGAATGCCAGAATTATAGCCATGTGCCACGATGCCAAGCCATATATCTTATGGCATTCCAGATTAGAGATAAAAAAATGTAGAAATACAAGAGATAGTTTGTATCTGGGCACAGTGGCATGTGCCCATAATCCCAGTACTCAGGAGCCCAAGGCAGGATTGCTGTGAGTTTGAGGCCAGCCTGGAATACATAGCGAGACCCTGTTTCAAAACCAAAACAAAACAAGAGATTTCGTATAAAAAGATTAAATTTACACATAAGCGCATTTGTAATATTACAAATCAATATAACTTGCTCATGTGGGAATGGTTTCAAAAAAGGATATTGCCAGGAACAAGAGCTAAAATCTTATCCCAGCTTTCTTTATTTTCAAGAATGTCTTGATCAACCAATGCATATTCTTCGAAGTATTTTTTAATTATGTGTATAGATCTTCTGTAGGAATAACAATAACAAAGTCCTGATACTATAAACAACATATATAACTTTAGTTATTGCTGTCCTTGAGTATGAGGCTAATGCTTATTTTCTCTGAATTTCTAGAACTGGGTAAGATGGGAATAATATTCTTTTGCTAGGCTATGAGTTAAATAAGACACTTAAAGGGGAAAGAAACTAGTGTAGTAAATAGCACAGGATATTCAAGAAATTTTTACTTCGGTTTTATTATTTTTTTTTCAAGAAATGTTTACATCTTAAACTCTATAACCAAGGTTAGTAGCATCATAAAAGTGCAACAGCAGAGAAAGTAAATAATCTACTGCAGCATATTAGTACTAGAATTAGAATGTGGCATACTCTACAGTCTTCTCTGAATTGCTTGCTTTAACATCTCAAGTGTGTGCTTGTACTTTGCAAATATACTTCAGATCTACTATGCCCTTTAATTTCTGCCACAACTCTGTGAGATGGGTACAGCAGATGTTCTATTCATCATATAGATAAGGAAATGGAGGCTTGAATATTTCATCAAGTTCCAACTATATAACAGAATAGGGCTTTTTCTAATGGAATGCTTTTCCCATTTTCCTAAAGAAGTAGTGAATTCAACAAAAAAGCATAGGCTTTGGGGTTAAGCTCAAGAATGCTAAATGTAACAACTGTGTGATACCAAGCAAATGATACAATCTCTCTAAAACTCACTTTCCCCATTTGTAAATGAAGTACTGTCATGTCTCTCATGAAGCTGTTGTGAAGGCCAAAAAGAACAACTGTAGAAGCCATCAGGATACTGCAGTGTAATAATACACTCAGCTAACTGTAGCTATTATTATAAAAATGCTACCCAGCTGTTAAAATTGATAGCAAGACAATTCTAAAAGCACATGTAAGCAAATTAGACATGACTTAATTGGAGTCTTTTCCAACAGACCTGACAAAAGGGTGAATTTTTTCACTTAGGTGAACTTTCTTTTTAACGTCCTGGCCACCCTGAAAAGTAAAACATCAAAACAGAACTTATATTCATTGTTTGATCATTTTTTTCATGCTTGTATCTTGCCCTCTGAACAACTACTTTGAAGATAACACTATGCAATATATTAACCATTGTAAATCTCTTATTGTTTTGAAATTCTGTATCATTTTTATTTTTTGTTTTAAAACCAAAAAACAAAACAAAAAGAACTTATGTATATTATACAACAAATAGAATTTAAAATTTTCTTTGATGTGTGTAATTATTACACATATTTGATGTGTGTAATTATTTAGAATTATATAACTTCATAGATGAATTAATCTTTATTAAAGGAGGATATTTACGGCAAATACAATTTTTTTTTTTTAGATAAGGTCTTGCCATATAGTCCAGGCTGGCCTCAAACTTGCTATATAGCCTGGGCTGGCCTTGAACTTGTGGTGATCCACTTGCTTTACTCTTCCAAGTGCTGGGATTACAGGTGTGCACACCACATCTGGCATAAAATATCTTAAATAATGCATTATTGTAAAAAACTATTCCATTATTTTTTTAGATGAGGTCTTGCTATGTTGCTCAGGTTGTTTTCAAACTCATGGGCTCAAGTGATTCTCCTGCTTCAGTGTTCTGAATACTGGGATACAGCCATGTCCTACCATGCCTGGGTTGCTACTATGACTTTCAGTGATCACTGGTAAGATCATCTACTCTGGAATGTGAATGGTATAGTGATAGCTTACCTTTTTTTGGTGGTTCTGTACCATTAAGTCACATCCCTACTTTTTAATTTTATCGAGACAGAATATTACTAAATTTTCCAGGCTGGCCTGGAATATGTGATCCTTCTGGTTCAGCCTCCCAAGTAGCTGGAATTTAGCCATGGGCCACCGTGCCTGACTTTTGTATTACTTTGGTACTGGGGATCAAACTCATGACCTCATGCTTGCCAGGCAGGCGCTTATGCCACTGAGCTAAATCCCTGGCTTTTGTATTTTGAGATAGGTCTTGCTATGTTGCCCAGGCTGTTCTCAAATTTGTGATCCTCCTTTCTTAGCTGCCCAAGAAGCTGGGATTACAGGTGTGCATCATTGTTTCCAGCAAGACAACTTAAATTTTTGTTACTAAGTATACCAGGGTTGGTAGTAAATAAAGAAATGTAAATTATAATTAAGAGATCCTTACCTTTACAAGAGTCAAATATTCAACTATTCCAGAACGTACTGCAGAGGACAATTTTCTAACTGATTCATCACAGACCCAGCAATGAACACCTCTCCTTCCCGAATATACCCAGAGACGATGCTTAAACCCGAAGTCCTCTGTGGAGGGGAGAAAGAAATAATAGGTTTTAAGAAAATGTGTAAACTCCTAGTTCTTGCTGACTTTCTTAGCATCTTTTTTTTTTTATCTGTTCATGTATACTTTCATGTAAACTGTACTAAATTACCTATTTACTGTGTTTTTCATGTTTTTGCCTATTCTGGTCTTCCTGCTAAGAATGTCTTTATGCCCAGAACTTTCATTGGTCACTTTTTTTTTTTCTGATACTGAGGATTGAACTCATGACCTCATGCTTGCCAGGCAGGTGCTATGGTGCTGAGCTATATCCCTGGCCTGGTCATTTATTCTTAAAAATACCTTAGGAATATTAAGAATTAATGTTTAAAGTATGTAGAATAGTACCTGGCACATAATAAGTACTCTATATAAGAGTTAGCTATCATTATCACCACTTCTTCTAGGAAGCTTTTTCTGCCTTGATTTGTTGTTCCTATTCTTTTTTTGGTAATAGGGATCGAACCTAGGGCTTTTGCACTAAAGTACATGCCCAATCCTTTTACCTCTTTTTTTTTTGATAGGCTCTTGCTAAGTTGCCCAGGCTGGGTTTGAATTTTGTGATCCTTTTGCCTCAGTATTCCTAGAGTAACTGGAATTACAGTACTACCACATCTGGCTGTGTCCATTCCTATATGCACTCCTGGTGTTCTACAATCCTATAGGTCCCTGAGTGTGTTATTTAACATAAATGTGATCTTCAATTTTTTATGTTTCCTTAGACTTTGCAACCTATCTGAGCTAAGAATTGTCATCTTTTATACTTCTTTCATTTAGATCAACAGAAGTCTAAATTGGGAGAAAACACAATGGTTTGTTAAACAGTTAAAGTTTCCACTACAATTTTACTTTTTGTTTGTTTGTTTGTTTGGATTTAAAGGGGAATGAACCCAGCGGCTTTTTTTTTTTTTTTTTTTGGTACTGGGAATTGAACTTATGGCCTCATACTTGCCAAGCAGTTGTTGTACCTCTGAGCTATATTCCTGGCAGAACTCAGAGACTTTGAACTGAGTTACATTTATAGCCCTTTTGTAAATTTTTATTTTGCTACAAGTTTTCACTAAATTGCTAAGCTGCCCATCTAGACTCCCAATTTGTGATTTTCCTGCTTTAACTCCCAGAGTGCTAGAATTACAGGCACATGTGCCACTGAGTACCACTTCATTCTTATGTTTTATTTTCCTCTCAAATGTTTCAAGGAGACATATTAGAAGTTTATGAAATTTGATTATAAAATACAGAGACTAATATTCAGAGAAGAGATTCTTGCATTTGACCCCATTCAGATACTACTGATACTTGCCTTTCAGTGCTCGGTCAATGATGTGTATGGCCATCGTCATGAGGGTCCAGCACTTGGAGCATATGTCTGCAGAGCTGGAACAGAGTCATCATTATTCACGGTCACTGATACCTTCCACCTTAACAGCAAGGCGAACAGTCCTTACCTACAGCATCTTCTCACATCATCATAGTCTGTCATATCAATGTCAAACACCAGTTCTTTCTCTTGAGCCTGGAAGGCTCCCAGCTTCACAGCATTGTGTTGATTGGGCTATGAATATAAAATATTGATTAGCTTCTATGAGTTGCTATGTTCTTAAGTCTGTTTATTTTCTAGTCACATGGAAAAAGCGACCAAAGAAAAACAAACTATATAATGATAGGTCTATATCAATTAAAGGTTATTACTTTGGAGTCTACACATTCAGAACTGATGACAGTTTTAATTTTTATCTATTTAAAATAGTACATAGACACTATAAATATTTGTTGGTTAATAAAAATAATAAAGTTACTTTTAGGTTTCTGATAAGGAAAAGTCCATACAAATAATGACCCAAGTTGCAAATTGTTTTAAAACCCTTTATTACTATACATATGGTACAAATAATAGAGATGCATTTATTTTAAATTTTTCAAAGGAGACCCTATTCTTATTCTTTTTTCCCCCCTTAAAATAGGGTTTTGCTATGTGATACAGGCTGGCCTTGAACCTACTATGTAGCCTAGGATGGTCTTGAATTTCTCCTGCCTTAGTCTCCTGAATGTTGGGATTATAGGCATGTGTTATCATGACCAGTAGAGATATTATGAAGAGCCCACTGGCCAGGCGTGTTGGTATATCCCTATAATCCCAACACTCAAGGAAGCTGAAGCAGGAGGATTGTTGTGAGTTTGAGATCAGCCTGGGTTCCATAAGCAAGTTTAAGGCTAGCCGGCACTATATAGCAAGACCCTAAAAAAAAAAGGTATAATTTTTCAGGTAAAGAAGATGGATTGAATGTGACTATTTCATTTGTTTCCTCCACTCAAAAAAAAAAAAAAAAAAAGCTCATTGTTTTGGTGGCACTGGAAATTGAACCCAGGGCATTTGCACTGAACTACAAA
Organism: Dolichotis patagonum; assembly: GCA_004027295.1. Classification (NCBI taxonomy): domain Eukaryota; kingdom Metazoa; phylum Chordata; class Mammalia; order Rodentia; family Caviidae; genus Dolichotis; species Dolichotis patagonum. Next base: position 29,725 of record PVJX010015157.1, read on the forward strand.
CTTTTTTTTTTGGTATTGGGGATCAAACTCATGACCTTGAGCTTGCCAGGCAGGTACTTATGCCGCTAAGCGAACTCCCCAGCCCTCAGACTTAATTCATTGAGACAAATCTTGCTATATAGTTCAGGCTGGTCTTGATGCACTGTGATTTTCCTGCCTCATTCTCCAGAATGCTGAGATTACAGGCATGTGCCACCACACCAGGATTTTTATTTTGAGACCGGATCTTACTATATCACTAAACTGCCCAAGATGGCTTGAACTTTCAATCTTCCTGCTTTAGCCTTCCAGAGTGCTGGGATTACAGGTATGTATTACCATGCTGGGTTCTCTTATTGATTTTTGTTTTGAGATGGGGTCTCACTATGTAGCTGAGGCTGGGCTTGAACTCATGGGGATCCTTCTGCCTCAATTTTCCAAGTGCTGGGGTTGTAGATGTGTGCTACTACCATGCCTGGCTACCTCTAATTTTTTTGGAGAGGGGTACCAGCATCGAACATAGGACCTTGTACTTGCCAGGCAGGTTCTTGTGAGTTACATCCCTGACCCCTCTAACTCTAATTTTTAATCTGACAAAAATTGTATCAAGAGTATGTAGGAACACAGAGGCTGTATTTGTGCGGAGGGGTTAATCTTCATCTACCAGAGTGGAGTATCAGTAGACACTGGTTAAAATGGAAAAATGAAAGAAATATAAGTCTGTTACTTAGAGGCAAGGAGGTAAATACCATAAGAATCAGTTAAAATAAATGGGCTGCTTCTAGACAGCAGTAAATGGCTGAAGAGGAAGAACATTTGATTTTTACCCTAACAGAACTACTTGATCTTCATAAACTCCCTGTGTATATATAACTGACAAAAACCACAAAGAAAACACAAAAAAGAAAAAGTTCACAGTCTTGAGAACTTGTTTGGAGGTTCTACCAGGGGAGCGCAGCTACTCGTATACCCTTGACCGAGGAACGGTCCTCCTCTATCGGGGATGGTCATCCTCTTCGACCAAGCGAGCAGCTTTGGGAGGGACGCACATGGATCGTTGAGGGAGGAAGGGGACACCCGCCTAGCCAGCCAGATCAGCTGAATCAACCCTGGCGATCAATGGGGTGACAGATGTCGCAGCCAGATCGCCCTTACATCCAAAATTCAGTCTTGACTGAAGAACAAAAAATATACCTAAATGTGGTGGTACATGCTTGTGATCCCAGTATTCTGGTAAATCAAGGCTGGAGAATTGCAAGTTTGAGTCCAGCCTGGGCAATTTAGTTAGATCTGTCTCAAAATAAAAAACGGTCTGAGAGCGTAGCTTAGCAGTCATGTCCTGGGTTCAAATCCCAGCAATACAGATACACGGAACACAGACAAAAGGACACATACACACAGACTTAGACTTTTCTCTTCTCTTAGTGTTAGGGAGAAGAAAGTAAAGTGGCACTCTGGTCTTTCTTCAGTTTCATTCTAACCTCTAAAGAGGAATAAATTTCAAACCATTTCTCTTATCTGTGTTTTCTTTCTTTTTTTGGTACCAGGGATTGAACTCATGACCTCACACTTGCCAGGCAGGAGCTTGTGCCACTGAGCTATATCCCTAACTTACCTATGTTTTCTTACTTCTCACCCTAATGACAGCAGGGAAGTCTGGGGTTTACAGTCAGAAAAATTGGAATCAAGTCCTATCTGTATTTAGAAATTGTGTGATTTTGGGCAACTGAGTTCTCCAGGCCTATTTTCTCCTTTGTAATAATGAGGCTTGATAGGAAGAACAAGTTATATATAATATGAAACTCCATCCACAAGCTATTATTCCCTATGTATATTATACTCTATTCTCCAGTGTTAAATTTTAAGGAGGTTAGGAAAGGTAATTTCAGTTTGTTCTTTCATTCAACACATAATTATTTATCATATACTTTTTCTTGCAGGGACTCTTTCAGGCACTCAGGATATATGGGTGGCAGGGGTGGAAGGAGTGGCAGGCTGTCCTAGTGCTACTTGAGAAAAGAGTTGAAAGAAGTGAGGAAAAGAAAGTAGATGCCCGGGGAAATGGATTTTAGGCTGTAAAAACAGCCTGCATAATGTACAGCGTGACATGGGCAGAGTGAGTGAAGAGAAGAAAAGAATTTTGAGGATGACTGACATGGGGAGCCACTAGAGTACTCTACACTATCTGAGAAACTTCTCTAGTAACATACTATAGAAATGATCCTTGTAGAGTGAGCAGAGGAAACAATGAGTTGCTTCAAAAGGATCCCTTTGGCAGCTGTGTTGAGAATGGACTCCAGTCCACAGTGCAAACTATTGGTTTCTTTCAGTAATTCAGATGAAAGATGGTGGTGGTAGTGGTGGTAATAGCAGCTGGATTTCATGCATTACGATGCAGCCAAAAGGGTTTCCTAATGGAACCAGTATGGGAGTGTAAGAGACAGTAATAAAAAATAACTCCAATACTGAGATCGAATGTAATTCTCTTATTTTCCTCTCTTGAACTTTGTTGAGGCTCTCATTTACTCTCTTAGCCAAATACTCTTTTTTTTTTTGGCTTTTTTTGAGACAGGGTCTCGCAACATAGTGCAGGTTGGTCTTGTACTCACTATGTAGCCCAGGCTGGCCTCAAACTTGCTGTGACCCTTTTGCCTCAGCCTCTTGAGGGCTGGGATTACAGGCCTGTGCCACCACGCCCAGCGTCACTTGTTTTTTTAATAGTACTGAGATTGCAACTAATTTACTTCCAAATGATTTCCAGTCAGTATGGTGTCAAGGAACAAAAATGATTACAACATGTATGTTTACAAATGTAGATTTTCAACTACAATAAATTCAAATAAAAATTTAATCTCAAAACTCTAGTGGCATTAATCTTGATTTATAAGCAAAACAACAAAATACATACATAAAAAATTTCTTACTCTGTGGGAATATACTGCGCCAATATCAATCTTGTATGGATTCATTCTCTGCATTTCCTTTTCCAGATCACTCTGGTTGTTGAACGATTGATAGCGAATGTAAATATCATCTTTCAATGTGAATGAAAATTCACGGTTTTGAAAATAATTCTTTACCACTGCAAAGTAAGTATGTATTTTAGAATATGGTACTTTATTCAGCTTAAGGCATTATAACATTAGCCAATGGGAAGATATTTTTAATGAGCCCTTGTGCCCAACACTGTTCTAGATGTGAAAAGATAGTCCTTAATTTTAAGTTTTCCATTCCACATTTGTTAGGAAAAAGTAAACATGAGGAGAAAGATAAATATAAATATACAATGCCTTTTCTCTCTCCATGGTAGGCACCAACCAATCCAGTTGTGAGGAAGAAAGTGTGCTCCTCGGACCCTGATGCAGATCAACCCTCTGAAGACTTATTATGCCTGGTCCTAGTGAATCCCTGAAAGTTAGGACGTACTAAGCTGCTCACTAGATTCACATTCAGCCTTTTACACCTGTGAGGTGGCGGGTAGACAGGGTAGACAGCAGTACTGTATAGCAAATGCTGGGTGCAGTGGCACACGCCTGTGATCCCGGCTACTCCGGAGGCTGAAACAGGAGCACCCTAAATTTGAGCGCAGCCTAATTTAGTGAGACACTGTCTCAAAAATAAAACAACACAAACGATTGGGGATGTAGCCCAGTGGTAGAGTGGCAGACCCTGGCACTGCATCCCCAGCACCACCAACAAAACAGGACACTGAGGCCCTGTTCATATTGTCAATCTCAAGAACGTCCCGTCCGAATGTTTTTACTGTGCTCCCAACCCACTATCCATCCCGCTCCCAGCCTCCATCACCTCCGCCATAGTTGAGCCAGCGATAGTACTGGGGATAGGGGAAGAGCCTCCGGTAGTAAAGCTTGAGCAGCTCCGGGAGCTCTGCCGGATCAAACGACTCCATGACGCTGGGAACTCTCAGTCAGGAACACTGCATGAATTGGCGGGAACTGCGCAGCCAGACGTTCCACCAGTAAACAGGCGCGTTGAAGTCGCGGCCCGGCGTCTGCCGAGGCTGATGGGAATTGTAGTTCCCACAGCCCGTTAGCGTGGCCGGTCTCCGCCCACTTGTCAGTAAAACTTAAGGTGCACTCTCAGCTAACGGGTGTGGGAGGACATGTCCACTTTAGAAACAGGTCCTCTAAAAAGGTGAAACCTTTGCATACTGATTTAGGTTACTAAGATACATTTTAAAAAATGTCCTGTGCAAACTGAATACTCTCAAAACAAAACAAAACCCCTCCAAATCCTCTAATCTTTTAAAAGAGGTGGCGATACATGTCTGTAATCCTAGCACTCAAGGCGCCGAGGCAGGAAGCTCACAAATTCGAACCCAGCCTTGTCAACTCAGCGAGATTCTGTAAATAAAAAGAGCCGGCCGGGGTTTGGTGCTGCCTGTCTGTAAAACCAACACTCTGGACACTGAGGCAGGGGAATTGGTGTGAGTTCAAGGCCAGCCTGAACTACATTGTGGGACCCTGTCTCAAAAAAAAAAAAAAAAAAAAAAAAAAAAAAAAAAAAAAAAAGCTGGGGATGTAGTCAGTAGGAAGGCGCTGGTTTCAATCTCTGGTTAGAGAAGTCTCCAGTAAACTACTGTGAGCCTAATTTGGGAAATGTTCACAGTCTTTCCAATCTTCTGGGTTAAATGATAAAAAATGGACTGTAGACAAAACAGTTTCTTGAAAATTCCCTCTTCTCCCAACCTCTATGTATCATTCTGTTTTGGGTCCAGTGAATTCCATTGCTGACAGGATTTTCATTCTAACAGTAGTGATAGCTTTGCTTTGCAGAGTTGCCCCACTTTCTCTCCCTCTCTCTCTCATTTTTTTGGGTACCCAGGATCGAACTCACAATCTTGTGCTTGCCAGACAGGTGCTCTTGCAACTGAGCTAAATCCCTGGCCCTTTTTCTTTTCTTTTCTTTTTCTTTCTTTCTTTCTTTCTTTCTTTCTTTCTTTCTTTCTTTCTTTCTTTCTTTCTTTCTTTCTTTCTTTCTTTCTTTCTTTCCTTCGTGGTGGTACTCAGGGTTGAACTAGGGCCTTAGCACTGACCAAATCCCTAGCCCTTTATTTTTTATTTTGAGGCAGAGAATTACCAAATAGCTAGACTGTCTGGACTGGGCTCAAACTGGGGATCCTCCTGACTCAGCCTTCTAGAGTACTGGGATTACAGGCATCCTTCTCCCCAATGGAGGTTTCTTAGTTTCCTTGTTGCTGCCTTTAGTAATTGACTTCTTTGGTTTTTCCAGTTCCAGTCGCTAAGGAGGGCAGGACTTTAAGGAGCTAAGACATAAAGAGAGAAAGCAAAGGCAGTTACAGATAGTATGCCAGTTGCTAAAGCAAGAATTTTGTAAAAGAGTATTTATTTGAGAAACAACAGCTCTGTCTTTTCTATCAAATGGAGAATGCCTCCATTTTGGACTGTTGTCCATCCTAAGTAACCCCTCCCAAATATACCAAATTATAAGAAATGCCTGCTCAGTTTAGACTTGGGGAGCATAGCTTACAGCTAAAGATAATTTATCAACAGCCAAGGACTTGAAGTGACCCATACCTCCACTCTTCCCTCCCTTTAACTGCTTAAACTAGCCAATCAGGATAGGTTGTAAAACTTCAACCCAACCAATGGGGATAAAGTCAGTTGCTTCATCTGCATTAGAGATAAAAGGAGCAACACTCCTTTGTCTTGTGGACCTGCTACCTCATTGCTGGGGCTTCCTTGTGTCATTTTGCAAAAGTAAAATCCTTGTTGAGATTTCTTGGTGTTTGAACACTTCATTATGCACACCAGCAAATTGAGTCTAGGGGCTTATTTCCAACATTTACAAGGTTGACAAACAGGAGGAGATGGGAGCCCCATTGCAAATCCATTTTGCTGAGAGAGATACAGTTTAAAAGTGTTTATGGAATTAAGAAACCATTGTCTGGCCAGATGTGATAGTGCATGCTTGTAATCCTAGCACTTGGGAGGCTAAGGCAGGAGGATGGTGACTTTGAGTGTAGTTTAGGTTAACATAGTGAGACTCCATAAAAACAATAAAAAACTGAATAAACAAATAAGAATTCCACCAAAAAGCCAGATGTGGTGGTGTACATTGGTAATACCAGCCCTTGGGTGCCTGAGGCAGGAGGATCACCATGAGTTTGATGCCAGCCTGGAATATATAGTGAGATTCTGCCTCAAACAAAAAACAACAGCAACAACAACAACAACAACAAACAAACCAAAAACAAAACAAAAAACCCCAAAAACCAGAAAGTCAGTTCAGTATCATATGTTTGTAATCTCAGCACTTTGGGAGACTGAGATAGGGGAGTCAGAAGTTGGAGTCCAGCCTGGGCAACCCAACAATTTAATGAGACTAAATCTCAAAATAGAATTTAAGAAAGAGCTGGGGATATAGCTTAGTATGAAGGCCTTGGGTTTAATCTGCAAAACCATATAACAAAACAAAAGAAAAAAAAGAAAGAAAGAAAAAGAAAAGAAAGAAAGAAAAAAAGAAAGATTGAGGCCTGTGGAAAGGTGATTGGAAGCAGAGAAAGTAATTGTAGTCTATGTATGTGTAATCAAACTTAATGGCTTGTGGGGTGCATATTGAGAAAGTGGTGCCCTTAGCATGCTGTGAGAGTAGTTTTTAGTGTGCAGGCCAGTGTAAGGAGTTGGTGGTTTTAGCTACTTTGAGATAGACAAAAGTGGTCTCCAGGTTCCTGAAAAATCAATAAGGTAGTCATTACCCCATGACCAACATGTTTCAGGTGTGATGTGACTTCTAAAACTGGTGATAAAAGGCGTGTTACTAAGAGCAAAAGAAGTGAGAGGGTTTATATATGTTTCACTTTGGTTTCCTTTCTATACTATGGTTGCTGAATGTTTGTTCCTCCCTAGAATATCTTTGTTGAAACCTAATCACTATGTGGTAGTATGGGGGCAGGGAGGGGTTGAGACTTCATCTGGTCATGAAGTCTCTGCTCTCATGAACAGGGAAAGAGCCCAAATGATGCGCCAGGGAGCTGCTTTCTTCTATCATGTGAGAACACAGCTAGGAACGATCATCTAGGAGCTAGAAAGCAATTCCTCCAGACACCAAACCTGCCAGCACAGTTTTCTTGTACTCCCAGGCTCCAGAACTTGGAGAAATAGTTTTTTAGTTGTTTTTAGGCCATTTTATTCAGGGTCTTTACTGGAATGCACTAAGACAATGTTTGACTTACCATTAATTTTCTTATCAGGAAAAAGGGAATAATAATAGCTAAAATTTATTTAGTTTGTCCTGGCATCAGTTACTGTTTTACTTTTATTCTTTATAAGAATTCTATGTGTTAGGTACTAAGATCATGTTCTATTTTACAGATAGGGAAATAGCCAAGAATTTAAGCAATTTGTGCAAGGTCTCTCAGCTAGTCTGTGGGAGAGACTTTAATCGAAGAATCCAACAGCCTACAGAGTCTGTGTGTTTAATCCCTGAAGTAATACTCTATATAAGCTATAAGCTTGCCTTTTTTTTTTTTTTTGTGGTACTATGGAACCCACAACCTTGCAACTGCTAGGCAAATGCTCTACCACTGAGCTACATCACCAGCCCTATGATGGGTTGCTCGGGTAGTTAAAGAGATAAACTAAGGAGTATCACATACACACACATCCCACAGTCCAGAACCACACAGTGTGACAAAGCTATTCCTCACATGTGTTCCAGCCTAGAGGTTTTTATTTGAAAAACCACTGGGAGGCAATATTGCCATTCTTTTCTTTCCTTTGTGACTTCATTCACATAGGAATAAAAATCCTTTTCTTCTTTTAAGCCTTACACTATCTGGCTATGCCACTCTGTAGCCTTTTGGGAGTGTATCTTATAGTACCTAGTCTTTCTCCTCAAGTTTCTTGTAGACATGGATACCTACTTTATGGACTTTCCTTTCAGATAGGGTTTTTAAAAAAATTTTATTTTAAAGGGGGTAAAATTAAACACAACAAAACAGAACAGAATGGGACATAAGAAAGCATAAATTTCAAAGCTAGACAACCAGAGATCTTTACTGTCATACTGTCTCTTGTTTTCTTCCAAATGGTTGTCCATATCTTTGCATATGGGGAGCTCATACTAAATAACATAGCCAATCTTTTCACAAGATGTGTAGTTAACTGGCTCCTACTTGCTAAGGTGGGGGGACACGGGACAGGGGACAGGAAGACATGAGATGTTTGATTCTCAGCCTGCACGCTTGCAGGCTCACAGCAGCCCCCCAGAGAGAGGAAGAGTTCCTTGTTCTCCCAGCACCCCGAGTGAACTGCATGGTGCAGGTCCTGAGGCGCCAGGGTCTCTCTCCTTCGGCCACTGGTCGCTGAAAGTCTGCCACACTCACAGTCACCCCCCAGAGAGGGGAGGAGCTCCTTGTTCTCCTGGCACCCCAAGTCAACTGCATGGTGCAGATCCAGAGGTGCCAGGATCTCTCCCCTGCAGGCCCCCAAAAGTCTGCCATACTCACTTGCTATTTCTTTCTGATGAATTGACCATTACATTTCCAAATTTTTGAAATGGCCAACAGACCACAGAAAGAATTCTCTTTAGGTTCCTGTTTGAAACCAGCAGCTATAACAATCTGCTGGCCTTGCTTCAGGCCATTCAGTTCGGTTTTATTATTGTTATTTTGGATGTTTTTGGTACCCAGTAGCGTGATCGATTCTGAATAGGTATAGTTTATTCTGATCTTTAATTCATTCATTTACAAATAGTTAATGAACATATGTGTGATGGTTAAACTTAATCATCAGCTAAATGAAGGAAAACCTAGAGAACAGATATTATTTCTGGGTGTATTTGTGAAGAAATTGCCAGAAGACACTGGTATATGAGATGCTAGACCGAGTGGGGAGGATTTATTCTCTAAGTGAGTGGGTGACATCCAACCAGCAGGGGCCCAGATAGACACAAAGTGCAGAGGGAAAGTGATTTCCTTATTTCTCTAGCTGGCACACATTTCTTATTAATGCCTGTGGACATCAGAACTACAGGTACTTTGGATTCAGGTCTTAGAGACTTAGCAAGATCCTGTCTTGAGGTAAAAAATAAAAATGGATTATATGGATTTGGGTCAGTGCAAGATTCCGTGGTTCAATTCCCAGTATAGAAAAAAAAAAGTGGGATAGACACAGAGGAGGCAGCAACAGATGAAGAGAATGAAGAGTCATAGAAGCAGGAGAGTTGAGACAAAGACTTCATAGCAGATAAGGAAGGGAACAAGAGAGTTGTGAAAGAGTAACTGTTGTCAATGAAGATGAAGACTGAAAAGAGCACATCAGATTTGGTAACCTGGAAGTCAGGGATTGTGGTGAATTGAAAACTAATGGCCAATTTAAACGCCAGTTGAACTGCATCAGCGTGGTGCTGAGTGTAGATGACCCTCCTGAGGAAAGTTGCCAGCATAAAAAGGAGATAGAGAAAAAGAGTAACGTTGTTGGTTCTTCTAAGTGTTGCTGTTGTTTGGAGCTGTTGATTCTCCTGGGGAAGATTGTCATGCTGGCTTGCCCTGATATGAACTCAGCTTTTATCAGAGGAGCTTGGGACCTTGCTGCTGAGAATGGCTGTGGTTCACTTTGGGGTAGCTTTGGCCCTTACTTTAAGCATTGTTTCCTGGCTCTGGAGGGGAAGATGGTGTGCTGTTCAGTCTCCTGGAGAAGCTTGTCATGCTGGCTTCCTGATATTGACTCAGCTGTTCTCATCATCAGAGGAGCTTGGAATCTCATTGTTGCTGAGAATGGCTATGGTACTTTTTAGGGGAGTCCTTATTTTGAGCATTGATTCTTGATTCCAGTGCAGAACCCTCAACCTACTAGCACAGATCTTTCACCCAACTGGTATAGACTTTCTAGCCTCTCCTGCTGACCTTTGGGCCTTCCCAGCACAGATCTATGAAACAGCCTTGCATAAGTCATTGTTGTGGGCTCTAGGCATCCATCCAGTTGGACTCATGGGGAACATTGTCATGGACTCTAGGTCTTCAGATGGATTCATGCGGGACATTGCTGTAGGATCCAGGCTATCAGCTGAATTTTCTAGGTCTTTGAGTGTGTGGACAGATTTCCTGCACTTTATGTTTGACTCCTTGGGTGACCATTATAAATAATACTATAAATTGTGTCCTGTATGTAATCTTTTTCCTTGCAATCATCTAACTACAACACTGATGATATTTAGAGTTATTTTAGTCAAATGGTTAGGCAAACAGGAGATTTCAGTGTGTTACAGAATCAGGTCCCTTGTCCTGTTTTCCAATTTTGTTAAGTGATCCCACCACTGCCCATCCTGTTTCTCAGGATACAAACTGCAAGTCAGTTTGAGCTGCCTTCTTTTGGCATGCTCCCTTTTTCCAGTCAATATTAAGCCCTGTCTCTTCTAGTTTGAGGATCTCTAGGGTAAGCCTTTTTCTCTCCATCCCCATGGCCACTGCCTGAGTTCTGATCCTCATTGTCTGCCTGAGATCTTTGCAATAGAGTGCTCCTTGCTTCCCTCAGTCCAGCCTCATTCTATCTCCTCACCGTAGAGATGTCTCTAAGATGCTGCTTTAAGTCCTTTAAGAATTCTCACAGGCTCTTGAAGTTTGTTCCTGTCAAAAGCCTTTTCAGATGTTTTACTTCATGTCCTATTGTTTCACCTGAAGCTCATGCCTTGGCTATATAAAACAGTATTTAAAATGCCTGGGGTCCCAAGTCAAGTGTGGTGGTACATGTTTGTAATCTCAGCAATTGGGAGGCTGAGGAAGGATTGCCTTGAGTTTGAGGCCAGCCTGGATTACACAGTGAAACCTTTTCTTAAAAACATACAAACAAAAAAGCCCTCGGTCTCTTTCTGTGTCATGGTGCCCAAATCCAGATCCTAGTGTGTTGCTTAGAGTTGTGCCATCTGGGTACACCACCATGCTCTATGAACTATGCCCTGTATGACGTGGATCCTGGGAGACACTTAAGCCATGTGTGGTGGATTGACAACTGGTGGGCAGCTTGTAACACCCAGGTGAACTGAATCAACATGGAGCTGGGTGTAGAAGACCCACCTGAGGATTGTGGTCAACATAAAAAGGAGAACTAGAGAGGAAGAGGTGATGCTGTTGGTTCTCCTGGAAGAGCTTGTTGTGCTGGCTTTCCTGATATAAACTCAGTTGTTTGCATTGTTGGAGGAGTTGGTACCTCATTGTCACTGAGATGGCGATGGTTTTTGAGGGAGCTCTGGTCCTTACCTTGAGCATCACTTCCTAACTCTAGTGCAGATCTCTTAGCCTGTTGGCACAGATCCTTCATCCTATTGGCTCAGACTTTTTAGCTTCTACCACTGACCTTTGGGCCTTCCCAGTGCAGATCCTTGATTCAGATTTGCATGAGATATTGTTTTGGATTCTAGACCTTCATTCTGACTCATGGGGGGCATTGTCATAGGTTCTAGGTCTTTAGCGCGACTCACGCAGGGCATTGCTGTGGTATCCAGGCCCTCAGCTGGATTCTTTTGGTCTTTAGTATGTGGACAGATTTCCTGCACTCTTTTGTATTTGACTCTTTGGGTGACTAATAAAATAATCCTGTAAATTATGTGTCCTGTATTAAATTGCTTCCTTTGCAAACCCTGACCACAACACCATGCAATTGTGAAGGATGGACAGAGAGAACCAGGAAATTGAAGGATACAATAATAGATGGCAAAGCTGGGCATGGTTAATTTATCCCTCAATGCCACTTGTAGATACATCTCTCTATCTTCCTCTGCCGTTCAGTAACTTCTAATAGCACGCCCTCATTGTCTGCAGGGTAACACCCAGACCCCTGACTGTGGCCTACAAGCTCTTCCTGATTTCACCCTTTGTGACCTCATCTCTTAACTCTTCCTCTGTTTGTCTTGCTGTATGCTGAACTGCTTATAGGTATCAGGGAGTTTTGAGTTTCTCCTGACTGCATTCACGTTAGATTGTTACCGCCTGCAATGTCCCTCCATCCCTGACTCCTTTCTTGATTCTTACTGACCTGTAGGAAGTAGTATGCAAATCACTGCTTCTGTGAAGCATTTCCAATCTTACTAGGCTATGGCTCATCCTCTTTGCTGCCTCATTAAGACTATGTTTGTACTTCTGTTCTGGCCCCGTTACACTGCACTGCATATTTAGTTACCTCCTTGAGTCCATCCTCTAGACAGTGGCTTCTTTGCTATTGGACTAAGTATCAGTGAATGCAGAGTTCCTTTGAAACAAAGGAAGAAATACAATGACAATTGTCCTGTTTCTGTTGAAGGAGAACGATGTGGGCTGGGGATTTAGCTCAGCTGCATAAGTACCTGAGTGGCAAGCATGAAGTCATGAGTTTGATCCCCAGTACCAAACAAACAAACAACCCCCCCCCAAAAAAACCCCCACAAAACACCAGGATGCATGTGAAACAAGTCCTTGGGCTGGGGATTTAGTTCAGTGGCCTAACCACCTACCTGGCAAGCATGAGGTCATGAGTTCGATCCCTGGTATTAAAAAAAAAAAAAAAGAAAAAAGAAAAGAAAAGAAGGACACAGCCTCACCATGTGGCTCTACCTGGCAGACCTTGTGGGCCTGTACCACCTGATGCGCTGGTACCGAGAGAGGCAGGTGGTGAGCCACCTCCAAGAGATGTATGTCTTCAGTAGACGCTATGACTTAGGCTTCAGGCTGGTCAAACACCTGGACATGAGAGGCTTGAGGGTGCCGGCCGTCTGTCTGACAGAAGAAGGGGCCAAGAAGCTGAGGAAACGAATGTCAGAACGGCTGGAGACAGTAATCCTGGACATCACCCGGGCAGAGAACACCGCTGAAGCTGCCCAGTGAGTGAAGGAGCGTGGGTGCGTGGGAACAGAGGTGTTGTAGATTATCTTTTCATTTACTTAGACATGAAGATGCAAAGGCAGGCTTTGTCATCTGAAGATTTGTGGTATGTTATTTTCCGTAGTGTTTACCTTGGAAAATGAGTTTTGCAGTATGCGATGGTACATGCCTATAATCTCAGAATTTGGGAGGATGCAGTAGGAAGATCACTACGAGCTCAGTGTCACCTTGCGCTATGTAGTGAGCTCAATGCCAGCCTGGAATACATAGCAAGACCCTGTCCTGAAATCAACCAACCAACCAACCAACCAAAAGAAAAATGAGTTTCATAGATTCAATACTGTTATGTAACCCTGCAGGTAGACATAATTGTTTATGTTTGAAGAATTTTTTACTTGCTGTGGTGGCATACACCTGTAATCCTAGCACTTGGGAGGCTGAGGCAGGAGGATCCCTGCAAATTTGAGGCCAGCCTGTGCTACATAGTGAGTTCAAGGCCAATCTGAACTATATCATGAGACCTTGTCTCAAGTCTCACAAAACAAAAGCATAATTTTTAAAATTTTATTTTAAAGAGAAAAAAGAAAAAACAAAAAAATCAAGAAGCAGGCAGACCTAAAGAAAATAAAACAATAAAAGCAAAATGACAACAACAAATAGCTATATAGATTGTCAAAGCAAGATGTTAGAAATTTAACAATTGTTGTTATACTGCATATTGTTATCTTCAAAATAGTTGCTCAGGTCACCAGATACAGGAATAAAACAAAACAGTAAAATGGAACAAAACATTGGATTTTAAAAACAAG
>PVJX010015158.1:0-43217 GCA_004027295.1 Dolichotis patagonum
GTTTGAATGTCTACTTTACATGTTTTAACTTTGTAATTTGAACAACTATTTCCAAGAAGTCAGTATGTAATTAGTCAAGTAATAATTTCTTAGGTTTTATTGTTATTGTACTTTTCCTTTTTTCCTTGGAATACTGTATTGTTGCTACCCTTTATTCTGTTTTATTTTGTTTTGTTTTTTCCTTTTTAAATAAAATTATAAAAAAAAGAGAAGTTAATGGCTTTTTATCAAATTTGAAACCTACACCAAAGAACACAAAAGCAATCTGGTAAGGGAGAAAAAGAAATGAGAAAGAAACAGCATAGCTAAATCTGCCTGCCTGGAAATGCAGGTCAACTGATGAATATTATTAAGTGACAATTTATTTTCAAATGATTTTTTGTCACTTATTGAACTTCATTGTGGTGATTGAAGTTGCAAAGGAAAAGGTTTCATGAAGGAGAGAGAAATGACTTAATTCCATCATAAAAATAAAAAAAAATTGTACAATGTACTACACATTTCATACAAACATGAATCGTTTTATCTTATTTCTGAACAAGGGTATTGGTTTAGATCACTTTGGCTAAATATGGAAATCAGATGCTCTAAAATCTCTTCATTGATCCAAGATTTGACTTTGACTGACTTGCCAGAGGAAAACATGAAATTTGTATCTCCCTGGGTCCACAGAAAAAAAAGGCTACATCCTCTTTCATAAAAGCCTTTGTTTAAAATATTAAATAATATTAACTAAATTGGCCATGATGATTATTAAGAGAAAGATCCACATAATTTACTTTCAAACAAAGTTTTTCAGCTCTCTACAGAGATCCATTCTCAATCTACTCAATTTCCATTTGTTATATAGATTTTGGAGAGGTAGAACAAGAACCAGAAATGTCCCAGAATGCACTTGTCAGGGACAAGGAGCTTCTTCCTGTCATTGGCTTCTGGCGGCCCCAAAGGGCACAGACTGGTGAGGAAGGGGGTTAGAGAGGACTTAAGGACAGGACAGCATGGGGACACTCCCAGAGCAGAAATATCAAGGTTGACTGTGAAGGCACTGTCCAAGCCCACTCAGAGTCTTAGCAAGTAGGATTTGTGACCAGTATGCCACTGCTATGGTTTGACTATTTGTCCCCTGCCAAGTCCATGTTGAAATTTAATTGCCATTGTAACAGTCTTGAGAGGTGATTAGATCATGAGGGCTCTGCTCTTATGACTGAAATCCTGCCATTATCACAGGAGTGGATTCCCTATTAAAGAATGAATTCATGCCTCTCCCTCTCATTCTCCCTTCCCCACCAGATGCTGCCCCCTCGGAACTGTGCACAAATACTTAGTGTGTAGTATGCTGTCATAGTCCACAAGCCTGCTAAGACACCATTAGCTGGAATAGCCTTCACATTTTGCCTTTATCATTTTAAGGCATCCAGTTGCTTTCCAAGTGTCACTGAAGGCAGATGTTGATCTGTCCGGCTGAGGAAATGCTGGTTTTGCCAAAACAGGCAATCTATGCCATCTGTTTCCATCATAAACTGGCATTTTGGTTATGACGTCTAAGGCAAACCAAGCATCAGTTTTCTTAAACCAGTCACTGCCTCAGCGAAGGCGTCATCAGAAGCCATATCATAAGCTCTGAAGCTGAAGAGTACTCTTTTTACCAGCAAAGATTTGGGGATTGGCATTAACCCTGAATACCTGTGGAGGCTCTTGCCCCCACAGAAGGCATCTGAAAAGAGAACAAGCCTTGGAATCGCTGTTGTGGGCTTTTTCTGGCTTCCTGGCTTTCACCACCTCAGCATACCAGCGGAGTAACCTGTTGCTAAAATCCACCAGCAGGTTTGAAATCCTGGGTTCCCTTCATATAATGAGAAGGTCCTTTCTAAACAGATGACTTCAATTCCCCAACTGGAATTTAAACTTATTCCCTCTTGTCCTCTCCTACTTATAAAGTGAACCACGAAACTATAGAATACAACTTCAACTGACCAAACTATTTTCTGACCTTCGGCATTTCATTTTTACATTTCTGTCTGAATCTCGAATCTGAGGGGCTGAGGGGAGAAGCAACCATTAGATTAATAAGATTCACAGGGAAATAATGATTACCTAATTTAGCAGTGAAGAGAGAATGGGAACAACCTTCAAATGTCATCATCGGAGGCAGTGTTGAAATGCCTCCTTTTTCTGACACAATTCTGTCAATTAGCTGAGTAGAGCAATTACCATTTCTTTCTCTTTTTTATTTGCAAAGAACCAAAACTTTCTAAGGATGATAAATGACTCCCTGGAAAATTCAATGCTGGTTCTGCTAAATTTGCACTTTCCATACTGTAAGGGTTTGGGTGGATTTTTTTTTCCAGTTATTTCTTGTAATCAATGGAGTGAGCAACTTATAAAAAAGGAAAGAAAAAATTTTTATAAAAACAACTCTGTAGAATTCATAAATGAGGGCCTTACAAGAAATTGGGCACACTCAGATCTGTCCAAATGACCTGCAAATGAATACATATCTCAGTATAATTAGTACAGTCGAGGACGCTGTTTGCCAAATGATGAAGTAAATTTCATTTTAATTGTTTTGAATCTTATCCCCATTGCCCTAAAAAGAAGAAAAGGAAATGCATTCAGATATGACCTTTGAGAGTTCTGGACTCATTAGCGTTTCATGCAACACAGCACAGAATTAAAGCCGGAAATGGATCGGCAGTGTTCCCCTAACTGTAGTGTGTACATCATTAATGGCACATAATTAAGGAAGTGTCAGTGCTGGTCCTGGGTCTTGGTTGACAATGACTCACAAATAGCATTTTCAGTGCAATATAATAGCCAGCTAACAGTGGCTAAACCTGTTCATTAAAAAAAGACAAAGGAGATCTAATTTTGCTCAAGTGCTAGGACAAAAGGAAGAGGGGGAGGCAATGAGGCATATCCTGAATCAGGTTAGGAAACTTTCTGTAGTCTCGAGGATACCCCACAGCTGCAAAACAGGAAGCGGAAGGAAGGAAGGAAGGAAGGAAGGAAGGAAGGAAGGAAGGAAGGAAGGAAGGAAGGAAGGAAGGAAGGAAGGAAGGAAGGAAAACCATGCACAGGGAAAGAGCTTGGAAGGGATGGTAAAGGAGGAAGTTAGGAAGGAGGGAGCAGGAGCAAAAATGCCATTGGTGATTGCCATCTGGTGTCAACTATACACCTGAGGCCAATTGCCCTCCCTAAGGCAATAACTAAAGGCAAGATAAAGGAAGAGAAAAAAAAAAAAAAGAAAATTTCTAGGCAGAGAGACACGATTCTGGAGACCTACCCAGAAGAAACCCACAACAGCCAGTTTCCTCCACTTTTAACCTATCCAAAGAAGTCTTTTTCAGTTATCTATTGCGTGATCATTTAAACATCCAAGTTAAAACAAGTTAAAACAACAACAGTGTTTCCTTCCTTCCTTCCTTCCTTCCACTTCCTGTTTTGCAGCTGTGGGGTGTCCTCGAGGCTGGTGAGTTAAAACAACAACTGTATTATTGTTCAAGATTCTGAGTCGGCTGGGTCCTGCTCTATGTGGTGTAGCTGTGGTCACTTACATGGTGGCATTAAGGTAAGAGGTCAGCCAGGGACAGAACCCCCAAGATGGCCCGTCATCCTCCATGGCATCTCCCCATGTGGGTTCTTGCCATTCAGGTATGTACTTGGGCTTCTTTACAGCAAAGCAGCAACTTGTGAGCCAAGGTTCCAAGAGAAAAAGCCTCAATATGCACACACTTACCTTGCTTCTCCTTGCATTGTGTTTATTAATAGCTCATTGGCCAAAATAAGTCATATGGCCAGTCCCAGACTCAAAGGTAAGAGGGGCCATGAATACCAATATCTGTGGTAAATACCAATGTAACAGCCTACCACAAGGGCACGAGTAAAGCCACCTTCAGTCGCTTCACCTCTTATTTCCACTGAAGCTGGTGGAAGGTATCTAGCACCTAAACACAATTTTGCAGAAACTGTCATGGATTCAAGATCTCTTCCTACCCACCTCCCAGCCCCCCACACACCCAGTGATCCTTCTGTCCAAGGATGGTATATACTATAGTTCATTCCACTCAGCATTTTAGAAACCTGAGATTCCTTCCTTGATATAGCACTGCCCTCTCCTTCCCTCACATCCTAACTCTGACTCATTATTAATCCAAAATATCTCTTAGATCTGGCCACTTCTCACCATCTAGGGCACCTATGCAGACAATTTCAATAACCTAGTTGGTTATCCAAAGGCATTCACCACATAATAGCCAGAGTGAGCTTTGCAAAACACAAATCAGATCATGTCATGCCCTGCTTCCCCACCTCCCTTCCACTTCTAATTCCTATAGGATCTTCCCTTTTCCTTTAAGATAAAGACCAATCCAGAGTCCCTGGTGCTCTTTGCCTTATAGATGCACTGCTATAATCTCTGCCTTTGCTGTAACAGGCTCATCCCCTCTCTCCTCTCTCTCTCTCTCTCTCTTCTCTTCTCTTCTCTCCTCTCCTCTCCTCTTCCTCTCCCCCGTCTTTCCTCTCATCTCTTCTTCTCTCTTTAAAACACTACTGATTTTAGGTTAAGGACCCACCCTACTTCAGTATGACCACCTCTGAACTTTACTAATTATATCCTCTTTTCAAATAAGTTCACATTTTGAGGTTCAGGGAAGAGCATGAATTTTTGAAAGATAGTACTCAACCCAGTACAATGGGGACTTGGGACTTTGTTCTAAGTGTGTGGCATGAGTGAAGAATCAAATGAACAGGCAAATGAAACACCTGGTAAGCCAGGTGGAACAAGCAGCAACGGCTTGCCAAGGCCACTAGATGAGCCTCTGTGAGTCACCAATCTATATTGCTCTGTGAAGAGGAAAGGCTTTTGCCTTTGGACCCTCTTTCTGAATGAATATTCAAAATACAGTGTTTTTCAAAACTTTGTAGAAGACATATGGCATCTCTCAAAGTGAAAAGGCCAGGACACTCACAGTAGTGAGTTTCCAGATTCTATGGAGGTGATTCTCAGAGCACACAATGTTTCTGACAGGTGGCCACCCGCCTTGTCTCTCGTACTCCCAAAGTCAGTTCTCACAAGCCATCCCAGGTTTTTCATAATCAGAACTTAATTTGGGTTCATAAACACACTGACAAGTGCCCAGAGAGGGCCAATCTTCTCTCCCAGCTCAGCTCTCATTATAAGTCCCAGATGATGGGTTGCTAAGTCCTGACACTGCACATTTATTTAGAATTGCAAACACCTGTGCACTAGGACACCAGGCCAGCAGAAAGTCTTGTCTTCTCCTCTCCACTCCCATCCCAGACAGCTTTTATTCTCAGGGACAGCCTGTCCTCCTGCCACCCCAGCAGCTGGAAGCCAGGGGTCACAGCAATTCCTGCACCTCATGAAGCAACCCTCCCCCACTCAAGCACCCAAGACAACCTCATTAAGCTTCCCTGGCACAGTGATCCCACGCCATGCTAAGGCGCTATTCAACCAAGGGTTAAAAAAATAATTATTGTGGGGCTGAGAGACTTGGGAAATAGCATTCGCCTGAGGAGAAAGCAGGTTTCCTGAGCCCAGCTGAGAAACACAATTAAGTTGTAATATTTTGTCAGGGCTTTTTCCTCCTCCTTACTGTTTATCAGTGTTAAGAGACAATTTATATTTTGCAGTTCTCTGGGATGGTGAGTGTACCTCACAGCAGGCAGGTAAGATTAAACTGTCTGTCACAGGCGCTGGCCTTCTGGGTTCTACACACACAGGCGGGCCGATGAGAGCCTTAAGTGCTGGATCTGCTGACGTGGAACTCCGCGACCAGGAGCCGTAGCACCCTTGCCTCTTCTGCCTTAACTACTGCTGGGAAGCTTAAGTTGAGACCAGTAGGAGACTCAGGATTCCCCTCACACGCATCGCAATCCTCTCTTCAATAGGGATGAGATCACTTAGCTTTATCCCCACAGTGGAGCCCATTAGGAGCCTCTCATCCTGCAAAACACCCATGGCCAAGCTGAAGGCGCCAAGATTCACTGCTTCACTGAACCTCATAGCATGGGCCGTTCAAATGAGACTGTGCGTCCCTGAAAGCACACACTCAGCCTGTCTGGCAATCAGATTAGCCCGGGTTCCTTCTCTGTTCTAAAGAGTTTCATCACATGGAGTAACTGAAACTTAGTTGATATCTTCCTATGTGTGACTCACTTTAAAATAAATGTGAGCCCACAGAAAGACATACATAAATGTTCACTGCAGCTGTACTCAAAATAGCCAACAACTAGAAATAACCCGAATATCCAAAAACAGAAGAAAGGATAAACAAACTGTGGCATATGTGGTATAATGGAATACTGCTCATCAATAAAACAAGGCAAATAAAACAGGGTATTCTCCACCGTGTATAAACTTCAATGAAGTTTACTTATAATATCATTTAACTTAAATTATTTCCACTCCTCCAGCCCACCAGACTGTCCCAAAACTCCAGAAAAGAAACTTCTTGCAATAGTCCGGGACCATTGACTTCTTCACCAGGTATGAACTCCTGGCTCATTTAGGGTTCCTGCCATGTCTGGTGGATGGATGGATAGATGGATGGATGGTAGTGGGGGGGATGAAAGGATGGATGTGCACTTTATGCCCTCCAAATTTCCAGAAGAGAGTGATCTACGATACTGAATGGTTCTCCCAAGAGAGGAGCTAACTGTGAACCTGTTCAACCCTCACCCCCACTCTCCCGGGTGCCTATAACAAAAGCTAGGAAATAGCTAGTCAGTGTTAGGCTGTAAGGTCATATGATAAACTTAAATTCTGCATCCCACAAGTGATAAAATCAAAAATTAGGCCCACAGGAGGTACTAGTCATCTGACCTACAAGGAAACCATGTGTATCTACTGTAAGGAAGCAAAGTGTTACCTTGGAAAATCCAAACTCCAGACAAAAATTCCTTGGCTTAAGTATCTTGATACTTCTTACTGATAACAGTTGTTTATTTCAATACTTTGGGACTTGCTGAATAGCTACAGTGACCAAGGCATACACCAAGTTACCAAAGATGATAGACTAGGGAAAACTTTGCTATAGGCAGTTAAGTTTTGAGAATTTATTTCCAGTACAAATGAGCTAATCTTTGGGTTTCTTTTATCGGTAGAATCTTGTTTAGACTTGTGCATGTCAGAATTCACTTTTCTGTTGTATACCACACTTTAGTGTTTATCCTTTTAACCTAAGGTATACACAAAATTCTTTTCTCGGAGAGACACGAAAAAAATCTTGACTATCAAATACATTCTCAGTTCCTTTACAGAAAGAAGGTAGGAAGAGAGAGATGGTGCTCAGATACCAAGGGCCGCTACCAAGGGGAGAACAGCAGAGTTCTCCTGCTTGAAATGAGATTATTTTAACCTTTCATGGTGGAGTTGATGCAAACATTTGCACAAGCACAAGGATTACAGGTATGAAAATGTTAAAAGGTTTATGGTTAAAGTGGAAGTTGCTGAAGTGATATAAGACATAAAAACTGAGCTAATTTGCTATGGATGCCTCTCTGTGTACTCAGTTTGTGATATCTGAGAAAGAACTGGTTGGGCTTTCAAAACTGAAGATGACAGTGCTCTTCTAGACCAAAAGAGCCTGCAGCTATACTGGCTTACACAGCCACTAGAAACTTGGCTCTTGTGAGACGCATCCTGCATTTTACAAAGTGGCTGTATTTTATTTATGGGGCACTGTCCTAAAACAGACAAGACCCCACAGACTGCAGCACCAAAGTTAATTGAGTGACTGCTTTGAGCAATCCCTCTTAGACAAAATTAAGTTCGCGCACACAGGCACACATTACACACACACACACACACACACACACACCATCCCTGCATCATTCTACCAGGGAACCAGGAAGTTCTCATCTCTTCCAGGCCTACTGGTCTGGGTATACCACAGAGAATATAGGAAAAGACTTCTGAAGCTTGTGTCCACACTGCAATCTGCACAAGCAATTGCAAAAAGGCCTTCCTCCCCTCGATATGGAAAAGGACAACATCCCATTTGCCCTAAGTACACATCGAGGCTGTCAGGGAGTCAGGGGCTTCTTCTCGCCCCTCGTCAGTGTCCCACGCACATCCACAGAACGCCTGTCTGCTTTAAAAGCAAATCTCCCCCTCACTTCACACAGTCTCCTAAGGGACATGAAGACATTCTTATCACAGACACGTGGCTGATGGAACAGGACTGTGCCGCACGCTCTGACGCTCTGACAGGAAAGGGCAGATCCAGCCTGAAATGTGAGAGCACCAGCCTCGTCAAAGGAAGCTTCAAAGGGAAGTGCTCATTTCTGGAATGAACTGAGGAATCTATAGACCTAGACAAACTTACCCTGCAGAGAAGGGACAGTAGGAAAGAGAAAAAAGCAAGTCTCCGCCATGGTGTCAGGGATCTTAGCCCTCTGCTTTAATCCCAGTTTCCAGCCTGTCCACGGCCCAGCAAGGTGATGGCAGGAGCATCATTCTCCCTCATGGTACTTTTTTATCACCTTCCCAGGGCAGCCTGGATCCCAAGGTGAGTCAGAATGCTCCATCATTATTATCAACATTCACACTCCATTGAGGCAAGAAGGTGAGGAACAGGAAGGAAGGAAGAGAGGGATGGCTGGATCTACCCTCCCTCCTGCCATCATGGCCTCACTCTCCTCAGGGGCCTGGGCAAGTACCACATGCTCACTCAGAGGCCCCTGGCCAGAAGATCCAGAGCTCAGGGTGCACTTTCTTCCTAGGGAAAGGCCGGTGCCGGCCTGCTCTCAGAAATTAGGTCAGCTTCCTCAGTAGCTTTCTTTGCCCACTTCCACCACTAGTATAAGTCCATCTTTGGGGCCCTATATTTACTCAGAACCCAGGAAAATAGATACCTCTGTAATCAGGACACCTGGGAGTTTTTTGGCCCCCATCACTTCCTTCCAATGAAGTCAATTTTATTTTACACTGAGATGGAGAAGAAGGAGCAAAGAAATCCCCAACCCACCTCTTTCTCCTGCACAAGTTTCTTATCTTAAAAACAAATTTTTGTTCTCATCCTAAAAAGCCACAATGGTGAAAATTCACAAACCTACAGAGATTTGAATGAAATGGAGAAGGAAAAAAAAGGAAATGGCTGCGTGTTCCTGATAGTGCCGAGTCCAGCGTAGGCAGGAGAAGCCTGGGTAGCAATAACGGGAAGTGGGGTACAGCATGGAAGTGTGGGGCTCACAGAAGGCCAGGAAAACACAAGTAAATGCTCAGAGGGCAGAGCCTCAGCCCAAACTCTTGAATCTGTATCTCCTCCCAACCTCCACGGAAAAGGCTGCATGAATGTGCCATTCTGTGACAGGGTTTTTTGCAATGCAAATACTACCTTCAGCAGGCTTCCTCCTCAACTTGCTCCCCTCTTTTGTTTCTAATTTTTCTTTTTGTTGTTTTGTTATTGTTTGTACTGTGGTTTTGTTTTGTTGCTGTTTCTATTTGGTTTGAGATTTTTTTGTTTGTTTGAGGGCATTGATGTTGGTTTATTTGTTTTGCAACTGGGGATTAAATTCAGGACCTACAAACTAAGCTATATCCCTAGCCTTGTTTTATTTTTTATTTTGAGACAGGGATTTGCTAAATTTCTCAGGCTACACTTGAAACTGTGGTCCTCCTGCCTCAGCCTCCTAGAGTACTGTGATTACAGGCATGTGCCACTACTCCTTTCCTAGTGAACTGCAACAAACTGAATAAAATAAAGATGGTTTTCATCCAGAGAGACTCATTTGGGACATCCTTAAGTGATTGATACTGTGCCTTCAGGTTTTTATCCTGAAAGAACTTTTTAAAGGCAAGTGACACAAAAAGGGAAAATGCCACAGACACAGAAATTAAGACGGAATAAAGAAGAGAGAGGAGGTAAAACACCTTCTACATAGGAGTTTCTTCAGTTTAAGTTTAGACAGTTAAAGCAAATCCAAATGCCCCGAATTCATGTTCCATGTGCTTATTCTCCATGAATTCCTGCGAGTGGCATCCTATGCTGACTGAGTGCTGAGCTTGGGACTGTGGAGCGGGGAGGGGTCCTGTGGACTGTGAGACACCAAGAGTTTCTGGAGGACCCTTACACCTTTCTCTCAGCCTTCATGATCCCGTTCATTGGGCTGCTCCCCCACACCCCAGCTGCACAGAGCTCCTCTGCACCTTCATCGCAGGTCCTCTGAATGTTCTTGTGCACTTTTCTGCAAAAGGCGGTTCAGGGATTCATTTCACACATACTGACAGGTAACAGGCATGGTTATTTGGTTGACCTGAAAACTTACAGTTCCTCTCTGTTATAAATGCAGAAAAATTTCACAGAGCAGAGACAGTGAACAATGAAGTGAGTTAAAAAGATAGTAAATAGGTAGAGAAGATAGGAGAAAAATGAAACAGCCTGAAGACATTTGGTGCAAAACTGAGTGCTATTTATTCCTCAAAACTGCCCCGGAGCAAAGGCACAGAGATGGTGCTAAGCTTAGAACAACACAAATTGCATCATGCAACAAAGGACATATTCAGTATGCTCAGAATTCCTCATTTCTGTCTTACAATCTTCCTCAAAAATGAGTATTTTTCCATTCATTTGCATCTATGAATAATTACTTCATTTTCAAAAGGAAAAAAGCACTGCCACAGCACAATAAAACACCTCCACTTTTGAGAGATAAAAGACCTCAACTTTAATCCTTCTGAAACAGTCTGTGAATACCCCAGATAAACCCAGTATTAAAATCCAGATAGGAAAGTCTCTCTCAAGCTCTACATGCTCTTGTCTAGCACAAAATTTGCACTATCTTAGCCATATACCTTTCCAGATTAGAGTACAAGGAGATGAGCAGAGGGAAAGTCCTAAAGGCAAGGACACAGATGTCAGAAACAAGCCGAAGAGAAGTGGGAAATATAGATGACACAAGGTTGACCACGAAATGTTGAGGCTGGCTGTCAGTTTGTAGTTTATTATATAATGTTCTCACTTTTGTGCCCATTTAAATTTTTCCATGATGAAAAAGAAAGAAATCTTAAAGCTAAATTAATGTTAGAGTATTCTGATTTAAAAGAGTAAAAGTCATATTATGCATCATAACCCTTTCTTTCAAAAAATAATACACCTAAATTATGAAGATGCTTTAAAGGATATACTCTAGAAAATACACACTTATCTAAAAATAACTCATTTCTTGTCAGTAATTTACATGAGGGAAGACATTTCTCTCTCTCTCTTCTCTCTCCCTTTCCCTCTCTCTCCCTGTTCCTCTCCCACTCCCCCTTTCTCCCCTCTCACTCCCTCTCCTTTCCATTTCTACCTCTGCCAGGGCTCAGATCCATTGTTTCTGCACTAATAATGTCCCTCTATCTCTCTCCACATAGACCAACCATCCCAGAAAGACACTCAAGGCACTCTATGTCCATAGGAAGGTGAAGATGCTGGGCCTTCTCTCAGATCTTAACCGAACCCTCTTAGCTGCCTCCAGGTACTTGGAACCAAGATTTCTTCTATCTCCTGCTCACCACCTGGGCAGCCTGGTGAGGACCAAGCTGGACTCAAGTTCAGATATTTCAGATCAGTACATATCATGCATTACCACTACCCAACTCCTGCACCCTAAAGGGTTTCTCTTTACCCCCTTGATGTTGGCCATGTAAGAGGATTGGTGTTGTAGAGCAAAACACTCTCATACCAAAACAAGTTGACTCTGCTGGAAACACAAATAATCATGCCTGTGTGGAAAACGAACATTCATTTCAAAGCAGATTAAGTTGCTCTTTAATTGTTTGCATTGGTGATGTCTCAATGGTTTGAGCTTAACAGCCCAGGGCTGGTGAAGCAACAAGCTTCGGCCGTGGTGGCAGGGAGCTCTTGGAGGCAGTGCAGTATTTGCCTTTCTGAACTTAGAGCTGCCAGCCTTCTCTATACACCTCCATTAAGGACATTTTGAGGGGAATCTCAAATGACTATTCTTACAGTAACAATACATCAACACAGTTACTATTAATGGACAGTCACCCAAGGTCAGAATGACCATTTTTTTTCCTTTAAAGCAGTACAAGTTCACAAAATGACATCATCTTATTACTTAAAATATTCCTCAAAACAAACCTGGCCAACAACCAAGAAACTACCCTGTTCCATCACCCCCACTTCCCATGCAGTCCATGCTAAATGCTAAGTATGTCTCGAATCCACCTGAACTCTCCATTTCTACCGACAATGCCCTCATCTAATTTCCTTGAGTTTATTGATATCTATGTGAAAGTTCAAATGAAGTCAAGGAAGGAATGAAGCACTTTCGCATGTCAGAAAATAAGATCTGCCAGGGGCGATGTGGCATTACAAAGGTCAAACCCTGCTGTGCCATACAGTCTGGCCCAAGGCATCACCCCAGCACCCATGAAGGCGGTTTTCCTGAGGTACCATCTGGGTGGACTATTCAAAGTGCAGAGTTGAAAAATTTCAAGGAGAATGAGAACGGAGCTGGGGAACCCAGTTAAGAATTTGGCACAGGGCTGCAGGGGTAAAATTTTTCATGGCTGTGCCTTCCAAAAGGTAGGCTGTCTCCACATGAGACTATTTCTAACTCCTGAGAGACTCAAAGACATAGCCTGTTGACCTGAAATAGGCTTTGCTCATGATATTTTTCAAAATTAGATATAAAGGCCTTTCTCTAGAACATGCTGTCTCTATGGGGGGTGGTACTGAGGCTCGAACTCGTGTCTTTACACTTACTAGGCAAGCACTTAAGCCACTGAGCTAAATCCCTAGCCCTCTATTTCTTCCCAAATCTCCCACATCCTGAGAGCATGAAACATTTCTGCAAACTTTTGAGCCTAAAGACACTTCATTTTTCATTCCTATAACTTAAGCACTAATGGCAACAGAAAGCTCCAGAGGACGCCCTACAATACATGACACTTTCCTTCCGACCCAGTAGTCTCTGGAGAAATAGGAAGGTGCCTGGCCCAGAACCTCATGCCAAGTCCAAGGAGTGAGACAAGCCAAGAGTCCACCAGGTATTCACAGACTTATGATCCAAAAGAGAGAGCCAAGATTCCCTAAGTAAAGCTGGTGAGAAGTAGAAAGTATAGGAAGTTTCCAAGACCAAGTGGGAGCAGGGCCAACAGAGCTGTCACCTACATGAGCAGCTGATCTCAATGGGCAGCAGTGTGTTAAAAGCCAAGCTCTCCGGAGGCCACTCTACAAGATGATCACATGCATAGCTGTGGTCCTCTCCTCGCCCGTACGCCTGCCTGGGCCTTCCAGCCAAGGGCACAGGGCCAGAGGAGAAAGCACAGCTGAAAGGCTCAGGCTGCAGCGGAAGCGCCTTCTGTTTGCACCAGAGGAGACTCCACTGCCACCCCACCCAAAGGGACCAGAAGCCACAGCCCTTCCTATTCCAAGGGGAAAGTCCCCCATGCCTAGCAAAGCCCTGATGTGTCCCTCTCCTGCCTTTGTAAAGAGTGCAGCTCCAGCTCAATTTTTAAAACTGTTGAAACCCTTTTTAGAAATCCAAATTATCCAAATCCCAAGTGGGGCAAGACCGATTCCTGGATGGTACTGGAAGAAACAATGACCCTCCCAGGCAGAATCGGCACTTTCCAGGAAGCCCAGAGTAACCATGATAAACTTAAACACTGGAAGAAAGTTCTTATGTAAAGATTAAGATACCAGAAAAGCTAGAAATCACTTTCTCAAGGTCATGCATCTACTTTACAACACACTGAAACTAAAAGACATGTTTTCTTACAATACTATGCCTATAATTCTCCCCACGGGCATCGTGGTCTCTGCCTAACTTTGAATAACACCCTGGTCTCTCAAGGAGGGATCCGGTTTCGATTCATATGAATTGTCTGTGACTGAAATACAAATATGAATTTAATTGATAACATCTTACTCTTAGATGAATAATAAAATGTTAAGAATGTTAAATGAGTAGAAAGATAATAAATAAGTATAGGATAAGCAAAGATAGGAAAGCGCTTTCACATGGGGGCTTTCTCTCTCTTTCTCCCCAAGAAACCATATGAACACAACCACCACCATGTAAAAAAGCAAAAGCTATCCTAGTGAGGGATAAGGGTCCTTGCAGATGAAACCTGAAGTGGCCCAGCCAGCAGTCATTTAAGTGAGGCCATTCTGGATTGGTCCCAAGCCAGTGCACAAACTTCCCAGAGACGATTGGAAATGCCAGCTGAGATCATCTAAGCCATCTTCCGTCACAAGTGCTACCACCATCCTGGAACATGGTATCATAAGCCACTAAGTTTTAGGGTGATCTGTTACATAGCAAAACTAACTGATGCGTTCTCCAGCGTTGTAGATTCCTGCATATTACTGAAGTCCAGTGACATCTGAAGCTCATTCAGTTTGTTGGGGCAAGAAAAAAATGTTGTTGAATAGAATAGCAGATATTTGAATTTGGGATGGATAATTCCATTGAGCTTTCTCCCATATCAGCCCTGTGGAATAAGATCTCTCATTTGTTTTTCCTTGCTGGTAACTACCACTTCATGGTGATTGAACCCTCCATGTGAGTATCAGAAGTCAATAATCAATAGAAGAACTAATTAAATGTCCACAGAGGATTCCAAATCTGACAATACAGTAACAGGAATCAGGTTACATGGTGCTCAGGGCTTCGTTGCTTTGTCTTCTCCAGCTCTGTTTATTGTGCACTGAGTCTGTCTCAAAGCAACACGGAATATGTTATTTTTTGAGATTCAAATCCCATGCAAATTGTTGATACCAAGCAATAGCTGTTCTTTTCATCTGTTAGGGACCACGCTCCCTAGTTAATCACTCACACTTGTACTCATCTGTTAGTTTGTACATTTGTTCATTCCTTGCTACTAGACACTTGGAATAAAATTCATCATAGCTCAAACGTACTCATCATAGCCTACAAGGTTTCTGGCCACTTCTCCCTCATTCTTTCTTACCGCTCTCTGCTCGGTTCACATGGCCTCCTGACTGTTCTTCGTAATCAACAAACATCTTTGGTCCTCAAGGCCTTTGCGCTTGCTGGGATAATTTGCCTGCTCCACGTGGCCTCGAGTCTTCCTGGGCTAATATGGGCTTACTGAGATGATAGTTTAGCAAGTTGTAGGGGAAGGAAAGGAAGCACATAAGACCTAGGCTGATAACTGGTGTTTGGCCACAGCTGCCGTCTCTCCAACTATAACCAACCACAACTACCACCTAGATTGAAAGCATGGGGAAACAGACTCTGCCTCTTGATGGGAGAAGTTTCAAAGTCACAGAGCAAAGAATGTGTATACAAAGAAAGAGAAGAACTGTGACTATATTTGTAATCTATCATTTTGGCATAGACCTCTTAGGAAGCCCACGATACACAAACTAAAGGAAGGAGATGCTGAGTTTTCTTTAAATACTTTCTTACCTCTTTCAGATTTTTAATCTATTAAATAATATGCAAGCAAATAAATAATTTAACTAAACCTTTTTTTTCAAAATTATTTTAATGTATAGCAAGCAAAGTGATGGTACCATTTAGCTAAAGAGAATATGGAGCTTTATGATCTCTGTATGAGTTAAGATGGAAAACCACATGTTGAGTGGGTCCAAATATCCAAGTCTAGTTTGTAAACTTCTTTGTATTTTGGTTCTTTCCAGGATTCTCTCTGTTCCTAAAGTATAAAGTAGTTGAAGTGTCATTCCAGAAGGGAACTGTAATATTGTGTTAGATGTGTGAGCTCTGAGGTTATACAAATCCTAATTATGCCATTTCCTGTGTGTGTAATCTCTGGCAACCCATTATTTTATTTAGGTCACAGATTCCTCCTCTGTAAAATGGACACAATTCCAATTATCCTATCAGACTCAGGAAAGGATTAGAGTCCAATATATACACAATACCTTGACAAGTATCTAGCACACAGTATATGCAAGACACAATGTTATTTAGAAACTTTCATTTTCTTTCCATAATTTCCTACCTTACTTTAAAAATAAATCCTTTCAGATTAAATAACCAACTAGTGCTTCCACAGGAAGCCCAGCTGGTCAACCTTTGAAAAAGGCATGAAAATCATCTTATTGCTTATGATTTTCAAAACACAAATCTACTCAAGGTAAACAATGCTAGTGTTAATCATTGTCACTCAATTCCTTAATCATACCCCAAGCCCTTAAACATACCATCCAAAAAAAAAACCCACTGGGCAATTTTTATGCATATAAATGAGTCAGGCTTTCAGGAATCCAGAGGCTGGGACCAACTCAGACAGAAGTAACCTTTTTCCAAATTAAGTGTGGGGTTTGGAGAAAATCAGACTCTAATTCTGAATTTAGATGGCTAATAAGCAAATGGCATGATGCTGTCTGCTTCAGGAGGTGCTCCTGTAAACCCCAAAGAAATGAGACTCTGATCTACAAGATGCCTTCTGGGATTTGAATGGATCACTGGGATGGATCAAGTGGATTATTGAGGCTTTAACTAGGCTGATTGCATCCTTGCCAGCTTAATAACAAAGGCACTTCACTTGGAAGGGCAGAGCTCCACCTCAGTAGAGGCTTAGAAATAGAAAGCTTATGGCGTCCAACTGGTGGGGGTCAGCACAGCCCAGGAGCCTAAAATGTGGAGCAACTGCTCAAGGGACTGCTGGGTGGCTGCAGACTAAAGACATTTGCTTTCCGAAGACAAGCTCCAGCTCCCACTTGCTCTCACATACAGATTTATTACTCAAACACTGTCTGGAGAAGCAAAATTTTATGTCTTTGACAAAGAAAGAGCATTTTGGACCAAGGATTTACAACAACTCAGAAACCACAGAAAGACACAATCCTTTGCATCAGAGAGTACAGAAAGCAATCTGACAAATGATTATTGCTGTGCTCCTTGAGGGTATTCATCCGAATTACAATGAGAAGCTGGAAACTTCCACTATGGAAGGCCCAGGGCTGGCCGGGTAAGCGGCTCCTCCAAACTCCTGGCTGCTCTGGTTTAGCTAGCCTGCTCCCCAACTCGCTCCACACCCTTTCTCCCAATTCCATCTTGCTCCCCCCAGTCAGAAGCTAATCCTGGAGAATGGTCTATAAATCTGGTGGTCAGAACATTTTTTTCTGTACAGGGCCAGATAGTGAATCTTTTAGGCTTTTATGGCCTTCGAATCTCTGTTGCTACTATTCAATTCTTCCACTGAAGCGGTAGACAATGTAAATGCCGTGGCATACCTATGCTTCAACAAAAACTTATTTGTGGACACAGACATTTGAATTTCATATAATTTTCATATCACATGAAATATTCTTATTTCAATTTTTTCTGATTATTTAAAAATGTAAAAAAAATTCTTCATTCACTTGTCACACAAAACCCAGTTAGCAGGTAGTCCTCAAGCTATAAGTTTGCCAAGTCTTCACTTAATCACTTCAGGTACTCTAGGGAGTGAGTGAACAGTACTACAGTTAAAATTTCCCAGAGTAAGCTGCATGTAAGGACATCAATAAAGCCTTTTTTCAGTGGGCTATGGAGCAGTTTTTTAGTACTGAACACCATGCTAGACACTACAGATATGCCGGATGACCAAAAAAACAGGGTTCTTGAAGTCCTGCAGCTGCAGCTGATGGGTTAGCGGGGAACTTCTCCAGCTGTACTGTACGAAGACAGGCTGAGAAGAATAAAGGGTCTATCTTAGAGTGATGGGAGGCTCCCCCAGACACAGGCGCTACACTACCACCCCCAAAGCGGACCTTTGACACACCCAAAAGCTAAGCCAGCCGTAACATAGCTCTGCCATTCCAGAAGGTGTCTTCTTACTTCAGAATTCCCTGAGGAAGTCACGTCTGCCTTATTCATGCAATACTGTTAGCTTATAGGCTTTAACAGTGTGCATGTGGGAAGGACGGGTGCTTTTTGTTTTGCCATTTAGGTGTAGCCCAAAGGTGAGGGGACAAAGTAAGGGAAATAATTGAATGATATTAAACCTCAAATCACAGAGTTTTGATAGGATTAACATCTGTTCCCAAGCAAATGTACCAATAATAATTCAGACTTTACATTTTCTGGGCAACAAGACTCATTTACGTAGAACATTTGAAAACTGTTATTCTGTCTCCCCAGCCTGTGAAGGGTGCAGAATGCAATCTGCACTTGCTTATTTTGTATCTAAGCAACTGTCAGATTCCATATCTACTAATAAGAAAGGGTATAATTATACCCTGATACTTTAATTAGTCGCAGATGCCTGTGTTTGCGAATGAAATGTAAGATTTTTGGAGGCCTGGATCTCAATTATATGTAAACTGCAGGTATCTGATGTTCAGGCCTTTTCTTCCCATTGGTCAACATAAATGCAGAAATCCAAACAATAGCACTTACCAGATTTGGCCCTAGTGAGGAGAGTGAGGGGCCAATTTGCATGAAACCTTCATACTATTGCATATCTCTGTCTAATGTAGCCATGCTTTCCTTAGCAATGTTCAGTAGAGATGGTAATGACTTTATATTTAGTTCACCATTTCTTCCTACCCACAGAACCCTAACCAGGTAATACACCCTAACAGACAAAGGAAGAAAGAGAACTTGCAGGTTAGGGTAAACTCCCCTGAACTGTGGTTGGGTTGCAGTTTGGACAGCATCTTCCCAAGGGTGTTTTTGAGCTTATCCATAGCAGAAAGTGGTTCCTCAGACAAGGAAGAAAAAAAAAACTTTACATTAACTAGGTTGGTTTATTTCCCCCTGTCAAAATACAAGGCAAACTCCTATAAATAAAAAAATTTTTTTAAAAATTTCTTCCTTAGGTCTGAAAGCGCAGTGCGTCATTTTGAGGCCTTTGGGGAAGGACAAAAGTGATCAAACTGTGTCCTTGGAATCTCTAACAGTGCTGCTTACTCATTTCCACCCGGTAAGTACAGGACCTCCTCGGGCTGAAAACAGCATCAGAACTCAAAAAAAGAAAGGGGGGGGGGGGGGGGGGACTGAGGAGAATAAAGGGAGGGAGCAATAAGGGGGCTCTATATTCCTTCTGCCTCTGTTCACTATCCAAAGCAGGCCAGCCAGGACCGTAGCCCTCAGCTGACCATTAAGCCAGTGCATGGGCTGAGCACCAACCTGCACTAACACAGACCCCACCTCATGCTCCACGTGCAGCCTCAGCCCGCAGCACACGCCTGGCACGCGGTAGGTACTCACCTGACGTTAGCCAAAATAACTGAACGGATCTCTCTGATCCTCCAACAAGAAAGACCCTCTCATATTTACTCTGTGATTCTGTAACCCTCTTACCAAGAAGTTGCAGACTGCTGCAGAAGTCCAGTGTCTAGCCAAGCCTAAACTTTGGTTAAAGACCAAGAATAGCTTTTAGAAGTCCAGACACTGAACCTAAAGACTAAATCTCTGAAGATAATGTCTCTTCAGCCACCTGTTATGACTCCAAGTTATCTCAGTTAGCACTGTCACCACATAGTCGGGAAACAGTACTGTTTCTTCAGTGGATTTCCAACAAAATTCTCCAGCTGTTGGCTCCACTGACCAAATGAGAGGGCCCTGCAGAACTGACACAACTCTGTAAGGTAACCCCGCAATTTTGGAAATGTCGTGATGTCTTCTTTTGCCTTTTCGAGAAGCCAAGTCCCTATAGTCCAAAATGGACTCCAGCCTCTCCAACATGGGTGTCACGGGGTCCTGCCTCACAAATTAGTGCCAGGGAACTTATGGAGGATGATGAAGAGAAAACCTTAGGAGCCAAAATAATACTTCATATTCTGTTCCCAGCCTGGATTCATCCAAACAGCTGGATGCAGGAGGACGATGACCTGAACGTCTCTGTCCCAAGTCTTTAGAGAGGCGAGGGTGTCACCAGTGAACACAGAAGCAGGGTCCGGGCACAGCCTGCAGTCCCAGTGTGTGGTAGGAAAGCGCTGCGGTCCCTACAGGCCGGCTTTCAGCATTCAGGGATGCAGACAGCTGCGCTTCCTCGCCTGACCTTGGGGAGTGAAACGGAGTGGATCTGGGAACTTCTTGCCCACACTTGGTTCCCTGCAGCTTCAGCATTCCCAGCTGCTGACATCCTTACCCTGAGAGCAGTCTGTGTGTGTTTAACATAGCTAGAGGCAAAAAAGAAGCAATTACAACTGTCCACATCGCTCATTCCACAAAACAGCCTTCCCAGACTTGCTGGTAAAGTCTCAGTTTCTTTAATATCACCCAGCAATCTCCTCTTCCTACCTAACTGTGCTCAGCCACCCCCGCCCCATACCTTTATCATATTGCCTTGCCTCTAACAGTGACAAGAGTTTTGAACAGTTCTTGTGGATGCCTGTCCATTCATTGCCATCTAGCGTTTGCACATTGTCACATCTGCCTAACACTCAGGGAGCAGCTGAGAGCATTTCTTTGAACAAGTTCATACATTCCTCCTGAGAATAAACCCTAGGAGTGGGTTTGACTTCATTCACCCTTGCAGGAAAATCTGCTTCTGACCCTGGGACCCACTGGCATGGCACTTTTTGCTGCTACCTTGTCCCAGGCGTGGTTCTGAAAGAAGTCCTCCTCATCTGCCTTCCCTGACTTCTTCCCTTGGTAAAGAACCCTCTAGATCAGTACTTCCCAAATTTTAATATGCCTTCGCATCACAAGAGGGTCTTGCTAATTCTAATGGGGTGGGCCTGTGTTTTTAACAACTAGCACCAAAACTGCTGGTCTGGACCACACTTGAAGAGCAAAGGGCTAGAGGAACAGAAGAGACTCACCATGTATTAATTAGCAGCTAAATGGATCAAAGCAGCCTCAGCTCTCACTCTCTAAGAGGTGCAGGGGCCCCAAAGTGCACAGGAAAACCCAGCCACACCCTGCTCACAGAGACAGCAATACTGCCCGGGTAGGCAGTACAGGCTACGGACGGTAAGTGCTTGAGTTTACCTCCCATGGTGTGACCTTGGGCAAAATGCTGAACTTCTCTGATCCTCAGTTTTCTCCTCCGTAAAATGAGATGATAACATGAGCCACTGAGAAAAAATACATGAAACCCCGGGGCTGGTACTGCAGTGGTTATCATCACTCACTGCCAGGAAAACACCAAGTCCCCGGCCTTTGACTATTTCAAAACATTAGGAAAGACGGGGACTTTGTGACACCAATGAGCAGACCCTTAAGCAGAAAAAAAAGCCTGGAAGGTAGAGAGGCAGGACTGGACCGTAGGACAAGGTAGTCACTGCTGCTGCATTTTGCTTTCTGCTGGAGCCTCTGGACGCTGCCTCTCTGCTGCAAAAGGCTCTCCTAAGGAATTCCCTCCCTGGCATTGAAGTTTAGGGCCGTGGTGGAGCTATAACCAGGCCAGGCCGGAGCATTGGCACACACGCGCGCGCGCGCACACACACACACACACACCCTCCTCCTTCCCCTGTACTTAGTACTGGAGACTTTTACTGTGGGTGACTTCCTTGCTCCCATAACCTGGCATGAGCAGCAGGCAGTCAGTCTTGGCTCAGGGGACCTTGTACCCTTAGACAGCACCAGGGAGAGTGGGTGTTACCCAGCGCAGGGGTCAGTAAGGGCCATCTTCCTCAGTTCCCAAGCCACGGCCCCAAGAAACTGACTGTGTAAAAAGGAGGGGCGACAGGGGTTATCTTGTCTATTCAAGATGGTGATTTTCCTCAGATGGGCACTAAAATTCATGCAGAAAAGAATAAAAATTATAAACTTTTTAAAAAGTTTATTCCTAACTCCAGTTTCCTCAATCCAGTAGCTAAAATGTGTTTTCTGCCTATTAAATCTCTTTTTTATTTGAAGCCATAATCAGCCGTGAGAAGCAGCCATAAACTAAGCTTTAGAAGCACTGAAAGGCAAATGCATCTGAATTGTTCCAACTCATTCTTCTCAAGGCCTTTGCCATTGTACTTTTTAATACTTGAATAGCAATTCTAGAAAAAAATGAGATTATTTTTTAAAGTTTTTAAAAGGCAGAAAAACCTTTGAAGGGCTACAAATATTTGATGACAAGTCTCCAGAAAAACCTTGGGGAAAAGAATGACTTCAGAATATCAGATGGAAACACTGAAGGAAGTGTTTGAAAGAACTGCTGTCAGACTTTCTAGCCAAGGTGAACTAGAGGAGGTCAATCTTCCCCTCCTCTGTGAGGATACCAGTGGGGCGGCCCCCAGTGTGGAGCTTCTGAGCTTCCCAGAGCTTCCGGCCATCTGCCCTGTCTACTTTCCTGGTACTGAACCTGCACTGTGATCCTGCTGACACTTCCTCCACTACTGCCACCACCGTCAGCCTTCTGAAGACACTGCACTGGAAGACACCACCATTTGTCCCTCCAAAGCTGGCTTGAAAAGGCCAAACTCAGAAAAGGAAGCTCCAGACAAGGAAGGGCCAGGTCCCAAGAGCCTACTCTCCACGCTGCGGCCCTGGGAGAAACGCAGGCCACAGATGAACACGCATCCCCTCATGCAGGAGAGCGGTGTGTGGGGAGCAGAAGGTGGGCAGCAGGAGATGAGGTCATGGAGGCCAGCTCATCTGGGGCCTGGAGGGCCAGAGTAGGGATTAGGGAACATGCCCAGCACGCCTCTGCTTCAGGTCTCCTTCCACCTGCCATGTTCTCTGCTCCACAAACTCTTTCCTCAGAGACCTCTAAGGCTCTTTCCTTCGTTTTCTTAGACCTCACCCAGGAGTTTCCTTCTCGATGAGGCCTTCCCTAACCATCCACCAGCACTTCACATGTATGTACCTTTCCTCCTTTAGTGCTTACTTCCTGCTTACTGTCCATTTTACTGTCTGTCTTGTTTATTGTCTCTCTCCTCTACTTGAATGGAAGCTCCATGAGGACAAGGGCTGTTAAGTCTCAAGTGCCTATAACAGTGCCCCACACAGAGTAAATATTCAATACATTTGTGTGAATTGATTGAATATTGGTTAGCCCAATATTCAACTTAAATCCTCAAGTAATATCAATAGTCATGAAGTACTCACTATTGGCCATGCTAAATGCTATGACGTATTCAAAGAACAAAAACACATAGTTGCTATTCCAAAATGCACATGGTCTTGTTTGTAAAGTAAGTCATACATGTCAAGAAAGCTAAATAATGACAAAGGATTTAAATCTTAATGACCTAGCAGGATTTCTTGGCCTAAGACAAAATTCTTATGATCTAGGATGTTACACTTGCTGTTTAATAGAATTCGTGATTCTCTACTCAATGAAGAGTCCTCTCACAAAATGACAAAAACCTCATATAGGTATGTGAGGCAGCATCACAGAAATGACAGGACTAGTGTATCAGTCAAGCTGTCAAAAGGAGAAAGAAAGATGTCCAATAGTTCAGCATATTACAAGTTCAATAATAATTTTAAATCAACAGAAAAGCCATGAATAAGTATGTTTAACATTACCATGTAGAGAAGATGATTACCAAGGGAGTCGAGGGCAGCAAAGGTCACTTAGAGTCACTTTAAAGGAGACAGGTCAGAGAGGAAGTCATTTTGAGCCAGAGTCTCAGTTTACTAAGCCAACTTGAATACAGCCACGGAGAGGTGGGCTACCCTCAGAAGAAATGGGAATTTCCCAGAGGCAAAAGGAATCTCTCTGGTCCACTGAGAACACCACCGCACTTCACGGTGATGCAAGGGCCCCTCTCAGCAGTCTATGGATGAAGCACCCTGTGAATTTCAACCCACTTACGACCAAGGCCCGGACTCTGTTTCTAGGGTGGTGGCTCTCCTTTTCCAGATTTCTCATTCATCCTCGTACCTTAGAGATGCTAAACCTCTGGGTGACCTACAAGAACCCATGACTCACGCCTGGTGGGGCAGCCTGATTTGCGACTCACAGCTCCATTTACTCTTAGCTGCTCTCACCAGACACAAGGAGTATTACCTGGCAAGACTTCACCGCGTCGGAAGTCTCCAGATGTGAGCAGGTGTCAGGCTCAGGAAAGAGGGGGAGATAAATATCACTGAAATGTACAACCACCAAAATAGCAAAGCGGTGAGTCACTGCCAAATGCCAGCCATGAAGCTTATGACAATGATATCATCACTTTCAATGAAGAAAAAGAGAAAAGAGGAAACACTTTCAAATTCATCTTCTTACAAAAAGGAGTTGGAATACAAAACGCAGGTGAAAGAGCAGGAGACGCTCTCCACAGTGCCAATGGCTCAGCAGAACAGGACAAGACAACCTCCTCACCTCCTACCAGCCCTTCAACACGCCCCCTCTTGGGAAAGGGGGTCCTGGATGCCCCAGAAATTTCGGAAATTCTACTCTTAGTAGCTCTCACCAGACACACGTATTTCTGAGCACTTACTGTTAAAATGAATTAAGAGAGCAGGGCCACACAGGACTTCACTCTTTGCAAGGGACACTGAGGTCTGCTTTCAGATCTCCCACCCAGATCTCATCTTGTGACTATTTTTATTTTAAACCTGTCTGAGAAAGAGCTGCCACTTAAAAATCAATCCTACTCAACTCAGTATCCAAAGAGAGCAGCCTCGTTCACCTTACCGGAGACTATTACAAGACAGCACAGATCTGGGAGGGGAGGAGAATATGCCTTTACCATTCAACAACAGAGAAGCCGTATCTGCAGCCGCTCCGCATCCTGCAGGCTGCAGGATCTAGCCGCACCTCCTCCGGGTCCAGACAGCAAAAGACAAAGCAGCTGCACAGACAGGTCTGGCAGAGCCAAGGACGGTCATCTCTCAAGAGGACTCAGGATGGAGGCCGCCACCCCTCTTGGGAACAGCTTTCATGTCCTCTGACTCTCTCATGACTTGATGAGTTTAAAACGTCTTTGCACGTGTTCATCCGATATTTGTATGGAAGTGATGGGTTTTTTTAACTTTTTAACATATCTCATTTGATAAACCCAGTCACATAGACAGCACACCGTTTCCAGTGTGAGATTTGAGTCCTTTCATTGAAAGGGTATGCTTTCAGTGCGTGTGTGGGGTACATTTCCAGGGGAGGCAGAGGACACTACTGATGCAGCTAAAATGTCTGGCTGGGTCTTGGGGGATGTGTTACTTTGATTATAGTAGCTACTCGGTATAGTTTGAAATTCACTCTTCAGTCCCTACCAAACTCCTTTTATTTATAATCCTTTTTTTATTGCTTTCTCCCCTGCAAACATCTCAATTCATCCTCTTTCACAAAGAAAAATTACTGTAAGGTCCTGCTCTCTTTTCACTGAAGAGAAAAGAAAAATAATACTGTTTCCTGCTTGGAGATTTATCAGGAAAACTTAGAAGACAAAATTAAATCTGAGATCACTCAAAACTTCAAACAAAGCACAGAGCCAGATTGTAGGAAAAAGGCACTGGAAAGCACTGCCCCAGCTCTGGGAAGAAGACACGGGGCAGAGGAGAGTCAACAGCCAGGTGGCTTTGCCAGTGGTCCCGACCTCAGAGAAGGGCACCCTGGGCCGCCCTCTCTGTCCCCTGCCTGTTTTATTAAACTTGTGCTGCCCCTGGTTTCTGCTGTGCCCCTGGTCTTACCTCATCACCTCCCCCCACCCCCGCAGTTGCGGTGTCGCTGATGAAGGCGAAGGAGTTGAGAACACGCTTGCTTTGTAGAAGCTGAGGATAGTCTTTGTGGGTTGTCAAGGAATAGCAATTAGCAGCTAAGCGCTGTGCCCTTCCTCTGTCATTTTCCTTAACTCAGTAAGGAATAAGTCAGGTTGATTTGGGATTTTCTTTTTTCATTTTAAATTGCAAGTAGCTGAAACCTAAAATGTCACAAATACAAAAATAACATCTCTTTACACTTTGCGGTTAAAGGCACTTCCCAGGGAGAGCTATATGTTCTGTTTCTCCACACTTGCTAGGCTTACATCATTCTTTTCCTTCCACACGCTGTCGATAAAATCACTGATTTTTTTTCTCAGCTCTGCTTTTTGTTAACTTTCTCATCTTCTGCAGTGCTTTTCTCTTCGGAGCACCCCTCTTGCTCGCTCTGACCTGCTCTCAGAGTCACCCCAGCAGCCCTGTCGTGAGCACAGGCTCTGGCCCAAGAATGCCCACTGTGTTATGCACAGGCCCATTTCCTTAGATCATCACTCTCCCTCCCCACTTTCAGAGCTGTTTCATCGTTCTCTGTGCTGATGCTCTGTGGGACAGCGGGGGGGAGCTGGGACTGAAGCCTGAGCCAACTCTAATGCCACCATCTATCAATTAGGTGATAGGAGCAGAGCACTCGCTGCCTCGTGTACGCTGTGTGAATGGCGATAGAGGCGCATCACAGGCTGCTGGGAGGGTCAAGGAGATGACTGAAGAGAAACACACCGAGGATCTAGAAAGTACTAAACAGACTCTCCTTTTCCAAATGCCTGCCCATGATGCCTTCTGCTCACAAATTTCCTGCAAGTTTTTCTAGAGCTGTCCAACAGGACACCTGCTCCAGGTACAGAAGAAGGCTTCTGTGGAACACTAGAAAGTGAAAGATCTTGGTGGGCATGGTGGTGCATACCTGTAATCCCAGCACTTAGGAGGCTGAGGCAGGAAGATCACTATCTGAACTACATAGTGAGACCCTCTCTCAAAAAACTGAAAAAAAAGAAAGTGAGAGTTCTGAGATCTTAGTAGCTATGTGGTCTTGACCTACTATAACCCTAGGGCTTCAGTGTCCTCATCTATAAAGTAGGAATAAAAAATACCTCTCCAGTCTCTCTTACACAGTAACAGCAAAAGAAAATGAATATTTTGGTAGCAATAAATTTTATAGAAATGAAAGGCATTATTATTTCTTAATTTAGAGAAGTGCAGTCCTTGAATTCTATTTACAACTTTTTCTCATGACCTCATCTCTCCTTAAAAGAAAATTTGACTCTCAGACAATTTCTCCAAAAAAAGCTCATGCATTCATTCAGTCACTCTGTTAACAAAACTTTTCTGAGTGCCTGCAGTGTGCCAAGACCTTTTGCCAGGTTCCAGGCAGCAAAATCAAACAGAAAGGTCCCTGCTATCTAGGAGATCAACAGTTAACAAAAGAGACAAACACAAGGTGTGATTATGCAGACACTTTTAAAAACTGCTTACACTTTTAAAAAATGAAAGACACAGTGCCATTAATCCCCCTCACTTTCACTATCTGTGCCACTTTCTGAAGCAGTTCTGTAAGTCCTCTTTCATGTGTATCTTTACAAAGTACAATCAAAAATGCACTGAATCCTCTGCTGAGGGTCACCCCATGGAAAGGAAGGCTTGTATGAAGATTAGTGTGTCTTTACCCACCTTGTTTACTGGATATGGCACCTTGGGACTTGTGGCTCTTCCTCCAATTCAAAATCACCATGAAAGGTGAATGTTTCAAATCACTTCAGGACCTCAAGACACTGATGAAAGAGGATTACCAGAACTGTTTCAGAAAATGGCAAGAATGATAGGATAAGTGCAGTCGAGGGAAGAGGAAATACTTTGAGGAGGATTAGTGGAAAAGTGTCTTTTACTGAAACAAGTTAAACATGCATCATATTTTTTGATCATACTGCATACCAGATAAGACAGAACACAATGAAGTGGGTCAGAAGCTCAGAAACACAGAGGAAGGGTAGCCATCTCTGCAGGTGGTGCAGAGATCAGGCCTGTGAACTTGCTTTTCGGGGCCTCAGAGGGCCCTCACATGAAAAACACAGACGGAACTAGACAATCTCTAAGGCATATTGGTTAGTCTATAAAAATCCTGTTACAAAAAAAAAACAGTATCTAACCTTCAAGAGGTCACATGCTATAGTCAAATTGACATACCTCACAGAAATTTCCTCTCTCCTTATCCTGCACACACGCACACACACAGCTCTCACCACTCACTCTAAGGGACTTGGCACATTACTCATAATCAGTCAGGCTTTCATCTGTCTCCCTACCCCAACCCGACATTTCAAGGGTCTTCTTGGTACGGCTGGAATAAATTCAGGTTGTACTCCAGCCTGGCACAAGCTGCTGAAGTTAATATGGAGGATATCACAGCTCTGAAAGTCAGTTCAGGACTTGGAGCTATTTAAAGACATTTCAATATGCAGAGCTGTTGCTTTACAAGTTCCATTAACCCCTCAGAGGTTCAAATTGTCAGATTAATTTCCCAGTTCCCTGAGGAATGCTGACCTTTATTAACTCCATTAGGGAGGGCATTTTCTTTTGGGGTTCGATTCTCTACATACACAAAACTCTGGACATCTTCCTAACCTGTTTAATTTGCCTTGCATTTCTTAAGCCAGAAAAGTTAAAAAAAAAAAAAAGCGTTCCAAACCATGAGAATCCCAAGCACCCTTCCCCAAATGCCTTTTAGAGCAAATAAAACTCATTGCCAAGTTCTTGCCTCCATCAATCCTAACACTTTCTTAGTATATTCTGCTGTTTTAAATAGCTCCAAATCCATCATAGAGAAACCTTCAAGACAATAATTCAGTAGTCACTTCATTTGGGTAGCTACACATGACTCAGTTTCCCCACCCCATGGCCAAGAGATAGGCAACAGAAGTAACCCACTTCACAGGTGAAGATGATAGTGTGGAGGTTAACACATGGCTCAAGATCACCCAGGACAGCACTGAGGGGGTGATAACCAAGCCTCTCAGCACACAGCAGAGTACTTCTCAGACACATGGGTCCACCCTCTGTCTACCTGCTGCCAGGAAACAGAAGGGACTGCAAAGAAAGAGGTGTCTTCGGGAGAAATCCTCAAGCTCTGGAAGACACTAGGCCCTGGGAATAAGTTAACTCTGTAGCCATGGCAGAGCAGGGTGCGTCCACTCCCTAGGCTCGGGCTCCAGACCCACTGCTCCTACATGACAAAAGGTCTTTTTCCCGTTACTGGGGATTCAATGCAGGGTCTTCACAGTGAGCCACATCCCCTGACCTTCTTTATTTTTTTTTTTATTATTTTGAGATGAGGTCTCACTAAGTTGCTAAATTACCTGGGCTGACCTTGAATTTATGATCTTTCTGCTTCAGTCTCCCAGAGGGCTGGACCCCCAGGCCTAGTTTGAGAGAGGCCATCTTAACTTTCAGCCTAAAGACACAATATAGCTATGAAACCCTTCAAGATTCATTTATCCCTGCAGTCTCTACAGCCTCCAAAGCTCTCAGTTAAGAAGGCAACTCTAAAAAATGCCCGCAGGCTCCACCACCCATTCCAGCAGGCAGATAATCTCTGCTGGACCTGATGAGGAAAGATAGCAACTTGTCCTTCCTTCAGCAGGCACTGGATATCTTTCAGTGAAGTTCACCAGCAATTAGTCAGTAAACAAGACAAACCCATGCCCTGCAAAGCTGCTAAGTCCAACACACACTTATCAGTCATCACGTTATGGAACGATTCAGCATTTGACACAACTGACTACCCTCTTCTGGGATCAGAGTCCATGGCTTCCACAGACAAAACTCTTCTCATCTTTCTCCTACCTCTTGGGCCTCTCTTCCGCCCTGGTGCAGCCCCTTCTTCTTGCTCTAAGACTCATCCTTGCACCCCAAGTGCTTTCTTCCACTCACTCTAGGCCAGAGGTCTTAATCTGGGACTCCCGGGGCTCATAAGGGGACACACCTCACTGAACTTAGATGTGAAAACCTTATATCTGTATTTTCATTCACCCCTTTTTCAATTATTAACAAAACTCTGCAGTATTAACAGGATATGCAACTTTGTGTGCAATAAAACTCCCAGGTTATCTTCACCCCAC
Organism: Dolichotis patagonum; assembly: GCA_004027295.1. Classification (NCBI taxonomy): domain Eukaryota; kingdom Metazoa; phylum Chordata; class Mammalia; order Rodentia; family Caviidae; genus Dolichotis; species Dolichotis patagonum. The sequence goes on from PVJX010015158.1 coordinate 29,646, forward strand.
ACAATAATTATTCCAGAGGTCTCAAAATAAATTCACTATGCCTCACTAGTTTGAAAGTAGAGTAATTAATAAAACCACCACTGGGAATTGCTATTTAATGGATTACAAAAGAAATATATACACATGCATATCACAAAATTGTTTTTAATATTTTATAACTATATCTGAATGTGATTGATTTCCACTGCTATCTCATGCATTTTATTTCACACATTTAAGAACACTGCCATCCCTAGACTGCCAAGAGAGTCCAAGGCACCAAAAAATTAAAAGCCACCTCTTACAGGATCTTATCTATGACTGTGGCTTCCTTTATCAGCAACTCATACAGCATCTTCAGCTTAGATTTCCCTTCTGAACTCAACACCTCTGTATCCAACTGTTTATGCAAGAGCAAACTTTGAGTATCTCACAGTTACCTCAAAATCAGCATGTTCAAAGTCAAATCCATGATAAACTCTGCCAAACACTTCAGCCTGGTGGAGAAGGTCTTGCATGACCCAGGCCTGCCCACCTCCCTGCTTCATACTACCCAGAAATCTCCTCACTGTCTGTCCTCAGGCAGGGGGGTCAGTTATTACTCTTCAGTTGCTGCTTGAGCAAATGAGATGACAGCTGTATTAATCAGAGTTCTCCATGGGAACAGAACCAATAGTGAGAAATCCATCACAATGAACTGCTCCATGTAACTGTGGAGGCTGAGAGTTCCCTCTATAGTGTGGGCCGTAGACTCAAGACCCAGGAAATCTGACAGCGCAGCTATAATCCAAAGGCAGTCCGGGTGCATGTTTTACTCAGGGGAGGGTTGGCCTTCATACTCTGTGGTCTTGTTTGTGGCATAAAAGGCCCTTCAGGGAACCAAGAGACGGAAGGAAAAGGGACTTCCAGGGGATGTAAAAAGAACTAAGTGGTGTTACATACAAGTCCAAACTCCCCACGATGAAGGTAACCATATGTTCTACAAATGTATTAATTAACAATATTTTTAAAACAATGTCTGGGGCCACTCTGCTTACTTCTCCAGCGTTCCCTTCACTAGTTCTCCACTCCCTCCCGCTGCCACCTCCGGGGAAGACACTGGAGTGACCATGATCTCCAGTGTAAGGTTGCCTGGGGGCAGATCTTAGCCACATCTCATCTCATCTCCCCAGGCAAGGCACGGAACAAATCGCTGGCTTCTTCGTTTCTGAATTGAGGGTAAAAGGGTATAGACTTAAACGTCTTAAGAATTCATTGAAACAATATTTAGCACAGTGCCTGGCACTCAGTAAGTAGATAGTGTTCATAATTATTAGATTATTGCTAATATTATCGTTACCATTACTATGAATTTCAGAGTCTAACAAGTCTTACCCTCTTATTATCTTTTATGAATCTTGGGTAAGTCACTCAACTTCCCTGAGCCCCAGTTCCTGAACTATAAAATGGGCTAATAATGGTTCTTATCTCTCACTCATGTTGTGAGAACTCGAGTCAAAGCACAGAAAACCAGACTTTCCCTGGCACCTGGTAAGTGAACGACACATTTTTATCAGGAGTGGTGGTGCGACATGGTAGTTCTTGAAACATGCCGTGTTATTTGGCACCTCTGTCTGAGATGCCCCGTCCACCTGCCAAGCACCCATTCATGTTGGAAAGCCTGGCCACAGTCTCTTTCCTAGAAGCTTCTCTGATATTCACATTGCCAGCCGCCCTGCCCCAGGCACACCTGTCAAAGATACGCCCCTACCGCCTCTGTCATGGCCCATGTCTCCTCTCACCGAGGGTAACTGCCCAGACATCTGATCGCCATGAGTGGCCTGGACACCTCTGGGCCCCCAAAGACCAGCACAGTGCATGGAACATAGTGGAACTCATAAACGTAATGCTGAACCAATTCAGCAAAAGAATATTCTCGACTTACATTATGGCTACGGCTGGAGAGTATACAGTTCCTCAGACCTATGTGTTCCATGAAAATTGGGGAGACACTGAGACTTCGCGGAGCAGACTCTCTGCCACGCACTTCTCCCCTGCAATCTCACCCATGAGAACAAGAAAAAGGCCAGAAAGAAGCAAGATGAGATAGATGCCTTTGGGCCTTTTCTGCTAAGCGGCCTGTGTTTGCAAGCTTTCTGAGGCTCTCACCCAATCCTTAAAGAATTGGCAAGAAAACATTTCTCATCCTAGCTTGCTGCTCTTGCCCGAATCAAAAATGTTAAATAGCATCTCTCTGCCCCAAAAGGAAGGAGGTCACGCTGAGCCTGCTATGTTAGATAACATGTCAGCAGGCTAGGACTTGTGTGACCTTGAGTGTCCCTTCCTGTCACTTGTTCACATGGTAATTGGCCAAATCTCTCCAAGCAGGCCCTGTCCCCTGTGCTAATGGCCTCAAAGCCGGTGCCACCGACGGCCTTGTTCACTGACCCAGAGCTGCCTGCAAATGCTCTACAGGCTCTCCTTAGCCATTAATTCCAAGTTCCTCATGTCCACACAGACCCCAGGGGTTCAGTCTGCCCTATTAAGTGGCTCAGTCAGAACTGCTTCATGTGGGAGGAAAGGACGGGCTAAACAGGAAAAGGCAGAGATATGTTCTGTTTTCCTTCAAAAACTTATACAAAATGGGAACTCGTTGTTCGTTCTTTTTAAAGGTCCCTCAGCACCCACCACATGTCTAGTACTGTACTAGGTAGTAGGTCCACAGTAGTGAGCAAAACAGATACGGTCCTTCTTTCTCTGGGAATTTACACATCGGTAAAGGAGCCAAACTTTAGGGCTAAGCACAAACTTACTTATGCTCTGTGAGAGATGTAACAAAGTTCAGAGTAAAGGAGAAGCAGTGAAGACTACCCTAGGAGTCGGGATTTGTGGGGGCTTTCTCCTTGAAGAGTCAGCACTGACACATATCTGATGTAGACACGGGAAGCAGTAGTACCTGGTGAAAGTTGCAGTAGATGAGAAGGGGTAGGATTTGGAGCATTTTACAAGGTACAGCATATGCAAAGGTCCTGTGTTAAGAGAATTCAGAGACAAATAAGCTGAGACTCAAGCTGAGCTTGGAAAGATAGAAAAGGGCAGATGGCTCCCGCAGCAATTCTCCTTGCATGAAGACAAAAGCAAATGTAAAGAGGACGGGATATAGCTCACTGCCACCATTTCCATGTTACCTCTGCACTAGCATGGGCCACTGACACTCTCACACAAAGGGTGAGGGATGTGGTGATTTCAAACAGGGAAGGCCATACTCTGGGATCCTAGATCATTTTCCTAGCACCTGACAACTCCCACATATGCATGTGTGTACATTGCACAGCCTCTTGCTTCACAGACCTAACTTGGCTAATAAGGAATTTAGAGTTCTGAGGCCAGTTGTAGGGAGCTAGCAGGGAGAAGAGCCAGCCAGGGCGTGAAGCCTCGCCCCTTTTTCAGTAGGGCCTGCCAATCTGTCCTCCAAATATAAGGCACAGAGCATGTGAAGCAGAGGTGGATCACCAGAACTTTCTGGTGACAACTGCAGAAGAGCCAGAGACCTGGGATTCAGGGCACCTGTACGGTTGTTCCAAAAGAAGTTACCAGGTGACCTGAAAAACTGAAGGCTCCTGCATGAGCCAGGTGCAGCCCAAGACAATGACAGCTCTGTAAATTTTGTCCCTAACAAGTAGCAGTGGCATAAATGGTAATCCCAAAAATTGGGGCGGGGAGATCAACCGTAAATATGGATAATGTTCCAACTCCACAAAAGGAATGTAAACATGATTTCTGCAAACATGTACAAAAGAGAAAGGAAGGGAATCAAGAGATGAGGGAGGAATGGGGATATAAAAAGGAATTAAGAGGTGCCATGGAATGTGAGCATTATGTACTGCAGGCATGTATAACAAACTGAAATTTAAAAAATAAATATAAGTAAAATAAAAAGGATACAAATTCTTTTCTCCGCAGCAAAAAAAGCTCATTTATGAGAGCTCCTTTTAGAAGAGATACGTAAAAAGATTTCTTTCATTCATTCCTTCATTCACTCATTCAGCCAACATTCATCAGGTATTCACAAAACTAGGGTCATGAAGATGTTAGTATTGTGGACTCAAAATTAAACCATGTAGAAATAATAATGTCAAACTACTAATACATCAAACAACAGGGATGCATTGCACAAACATCATGAGTAAAAGAAGCAAGACACAAAAAAGAACATTGTGTAGGACTCCATTTATAGGAAATTAAAACACAAGGACAGCTAGCTCATGAAGATGGAAGCCAAATCAGTGGAGATGAAATTGGCCATGGTGGTGCATGCCTGTGAGCTCAGCACTTGGGAAGCTGAGGCAGGAGGATTGCATTGAGTTGAGAGTTCGAGGCCAGCCTGGGCCACATAGGCAGTTCAAGACCAGCCTGAATGACATTGTAAGAACCTGTCTTAAAAAAAAAAAAAATAGAAACACTAGAGATGGACAGGAACTGAATGGAAAGAGTCACGAGGGAGACGCATGGGGGACAGGCGTATCCTGTATAATGGGTGGTGATTCCACAGGGAAAAGTAAATTAACCTGTACAAAGAAGAGTAGTACACTTCACATATTTTATGTATGTTATCTCTTCATGAACAGAAAATTTTAATTTTTTAATTTTATTTTATCTTCAGCTATTAAAAAATTGCACATATTTATGGGGCACCGTGGGATGGTTTGACATACGCGTATATTGTGCAGTGTGCAAATCAAGAGATACAAATGAACTTCCTCAGACATTTATCATTTCCTTATATTTTCCTGGCTTTTAGAAACTATCCAGTCAATTATCCTATCTGTAGTCACACTACTGCACAGCAGACCACTAGAACTACTGTCCTTGGACTATAACTCAGCGCCTAGTAATCCACCTTTTCCCAATTCTTTCCTCCCCTCCGCTCAACCCAGCCACTGGTAATCACTGTACTACTCTGAACTGCTCTGACATCAACTTTAAAAAGAATAAGTTTAAAGTGGACTCACTTTAAACCTCAAAGCTGATCACACCCTGCCCATCTGGCAGTGCTATCTGGTCACTCCTCGTCTTCAGGTCAGGACCCGCACTCCACCACACGATCTCCTTTAGGTCCCACCACCCTGAATACCTAAAGCAAAGAGCACTCAGTATTAGGGCATCTATCACCATAATTCAAAAAGTAAGCTGCCTCCAGAGATGCTTCAGTGGCTTGAATGAAACCACACACATTCTTAAGGGTAATTTCACTGAATAAAAATATGACTATCTGTGGACCTTCAGAAACTGTCAGTTGCCCCCAGGATGCATCCTTTCCTTCTGGAGTAATTGAATACCTGAATTCAAAGAGGGTAGTCAGCTGCTTGGACTAAAACTGTATAAGCAGAGTTGGTGTGTGCAACTCCCTGAACATGCAGTTAAAGGAAGAAAGTCGTCACAGTACTTCTATATCAGTTAATAAATATTGACTGCTCAATCTACCACCAACAATCCACCCTACAATCCAACAATAAATGTATCAATGCCAGGACATGTTCTACTTTGATGGCCTAGTTTGTTCAAATTAATTAATATCAATGCCATATCAACTGTTAAATATTTTAAGTCACCTCTTATCAAAGGGAAATAGCTAACAATTATAATATATCAAAATATCATATCATTACTAAAAATACCTATATGAGCTGTCAGTCCATAAAATCACACCTACAAAATAATGTTAAGTAGAAAAGAGTAGATTGCAACCAATAGCTATGCACTCACTTTAAATGCCTATATACATATTGATAAAGATGAGAATTGAAATTATAGTACCAAGAGTTTGGCTGGCTTCTTCTCTATAATTATTTTATTTTATGCATAATAAAATAATAAACCTATTGAAATTGAAATGTCTCAGAGTTTAGTAATGATCTAAAGTATAATGTATCAAGAAAAGGTGTTCTGCTTCCTATAAATAATATGTCCTAAATGCTTGCTAGTATTTCTGTATTTGTAGGCTAAAAATTTTCAGAGTACAAACAAAATCAGTGTGTTCTAAAATTGATCAAACTTCTTTAAGCTAATGCTTACTTGCTTGTGAATAATTTTGTTTAATCTCTCCCTCTCCTCAACATGAAAAAGGGCTCTTTTGCCAGATCAGCCCCAATATTTTTGTAATGCAAAATCTAGCAGATCACTATGGAAGTCACTGATAGCTTCTTACCCAGTATCTCTTCTTCCCTTCTCTATTACCAAGACCATGCTTTTTTTCAGGATTTCAAGGCGATGAGTTATAGTACTCACCTCCCTGGCTTCCTAGCAGCTAGCAAAGGCCCTGTGGCCACATCTGGCCAATGAAGTGAAAGTGGAAATGTACTAGATGAGGCTACCAGGAAAGCATAAACAAGCATTTAGGACATATTATTTATAGGAAGCAGAACACTTTTTCTTGACGCATTGTGCTTTAGATCATTGTTTTACTCTGAGACATTTCAATTCCAAGAAGTTTCCAAATACATTCCACTTGGAAAGGCTATAGTTGTTTTATCTTATTATGTATTAAAATGAAATAATTACAGAGAAGAAACCTGCCTGCTTTCCTAACATAAAGAGGTCATCCAGCAGGCTCAGACATCTCCCATTTGGTCACTGCCCTTCTTTTGGCCTAGAGTAAATCCATGATTCTTCTGTTTTGTCTTGTTTGGTTTTGTGTTGTATCATCGTCGTCATTGTTTAAAACAGGGTCTTGCCATGTATTTCAGACCGGCCTCAAACTCACAATAATCTTCCTGCCTCAGGAGGCGAGCTGGTATTACAAGCATGCACCCCCAAACTTGGATTTCCTTATGCAAATACGTGATTCTTGAAGGGGAAGCACCATTTGGAGTAATAAGAAGGCTATCCACCATCAAAGAGCGAGCAGAAAACCAGGCAGGGTCACCCATGGATCACCTTCCTCTGGATTTCTTATACGGAAATTAAAAAACAAACTTCTTACTTGTGTTAACACACAGTGAGGTTTCCGTAACTTGCAACCAGACACCACACTGACTAATACAAGGAGAGAAGTGGGTCCGGAAAGATAGGAAGAAGACAGGAAGGATACGGGCAGAGTCTAAGTCCATCTGTTTAATGAAGAACTGGAAAACAAAGAAGCACAAGAGAAAACTGAGTTCTAGACCATGATGGGGAGCAGTTTGCGTATTGGCACAGCAGAGCATATGCAGGAGCTGAGAGAAGAGCGGAGGGAAGGGTCTCTGAAAGTTCCTATGGGTCGCAGCCTCTTAAGGTTCAGCAATCAGGCATAACAAAAGAAATCCTCCTCGAATACTTACTGCTGCTGGATTTTGCTCTCGAGTTCGGAGGTTTCTAGAGAACCTGAATCTTACAGAGTCTCAAGATTTACTAGGGTATGAGAATTTACTTGGAATCATTCTGAATGATGGGTCCAGGGTGGATGTAGCAGAGACAAAGAACTTGTGAGTTCACTGCTTGTTGTTGATGATCTGCTGTGGAGCATCAAGCAAGTACTTGATGCTTCAAGTCCCTCTTTATAAGAGTGGGCAGACAAACCAATGTTCTGGAAGAGCCCTTCCAGCGCTGAGATCACCGCATTCCAAGAGTTACCTTAAGGGAAGGATAGCTCGACTCCTAGAAGGACATCGCTCCCTTGGGTAGCCTTTATGTTTGGCTTTGATAGCAATAATGGGGTGTGAGGAAGGGATATACAAGGAAAACGAGGTCCAATTCGAGCAAAATGAGGTCTAATTCAATCATCAATATTTCAGATCAGAAAATCTCTGTAGTCAGCTGCTCTGAGTTCAGCCCTCAGATGATGATAGCCAAGGGATTCAACCGAAGCTCCTCTCAAGCACTCCCAAGCACCCCACCATCCGGCCCTGTCTGATTCCTTGGCTTGGCACCTCCTGCCCAGCCCACCATAAACTCTCCCTTCTGGTATCCTGAGCCACTCACAGTGTCTGGTGCCTCCTATGATAGTCAGTGCATCTTTCTATCTACTTCCTGCCTAAAATGTCTTCTTCTTTTGATCTGTGAACCCTACTTAGCCCTCAGTATCCATAACAAGCATTTTGAGAGGGAGGAAAAAAGCGCACACCAAGCCCTTGCAGTTGGTAGCCAGCCTACTTGCTCTCTGCTGGACTGCTAGACTGTGATGCTCCCCTGATGAACATAAACAATTTCACAGACTATCAATATCACTTGAGAACTCCAATAAGAAAAAAAGTAAGGTCATAACCACATCTGAACATAAATAAAAACAAAGAGACTTCAATCACAAGAATGACCAAACATCCTCTTCCTAAGCTGGTATGAGTCACAAATGCTTCTTTCCCAGTGATATCTTTAACCCTATATCTTTCTCCCACTTCCTAGACCTACAGTGTTAAATTGAGTATTAGGATTAGTACAAAATAGCCACCCATTAAATTGCCCTACTTTCTGAAGCAGTGGTCCAGAACAGAGCTTCATTTTTTGTGCTTTCCCCCAAATTACCAAAAATATATCTAAATCCTCAATGAGTTCCTCCCAATTTACTCCTCCATGCTTTATGGGGGCATTCTCCTTTGACACAACAAATGATGAGTCCAACCCTGACTACAGGCATTATTCCCAGTGGCCTGGGGAGTGGTCATTAATAGTTTCTTCTTTGTCCAACTCAGCAGAGAAAAACTTACCTCTCCTGTTTCTCTAGGGTACTTGTGCATACTTCCAGCTTCCTTGAATCCATTTAGGAACAACACTCTGCTGTAACACTTCTTACTCTGCCTTGCACTGTTTGAAATGTATGTGTCCCCTCTTTCTCTCCTGACACTGTTCAGTCCCTGATGACAGGGTGTGTCTTCCTTGTCACTGAAGTTCTGGCCCTGTCCATGGGATGTCTTTATTAAATAAATACACTAGGACCCACACCACAGAGATGCAGGGACTGGCCTCAGAGAACCTCAACACCAAGCACCAAATGGATGACAAGTCCCCCTCCTTCCCAGCCTCCATCTCACAGGATGGGAACTATCAGAAAGTTGCCTTTCATCAGCACTTCCTACGGCTTCTGATTTTTGCCTTATGTGCTGTTCTTAAATTTGAAAGTTGCCATTACCACTGATCAACCACTGAGGCCACCTCTGTGCCTTCTGCATGCCCTGACAGTGCTCTGCCTTGTTATGGGAAGTAGAGGACTACAACTGCAGGCAAACAGCGGACACAGTTAATGAGTTGATAGCACCAAGATCCTTCACCAGAGGGAAGAAAGGCAGAGTCCTAAGGTTTAAATCACCTCCACAAAACATCTGCAAATAGGACTCAATGAGGCTGCTGGGACCCTGTGGTTTCTGTCTCACATGCGCAATTAGCATTTTTTAGAAAACAGCCTTCTGGAAACCAGTATGTCTAGAAGTGTGCCCTTTTATCATTCTCAGTGTAAGCACAGTGCCTCAAAAGCACACTGCATTTGTCCTGGCTCAGGCACCAACAACACAGCATCTCCACAGGAACTGCCCTGGCTGTGACAACCCCACACATAAAGGCATTCCGGAAGCAACCGCAGCTGCTCTCCCCACGAAAAACGTGAGATTGCTCGGCTTTAGCAAATGTGGAGCAAATATTTTTGAGTGGTAAAAAGTGAACAAAATTTTTTGGTTTACTTTTTTTTCCCCTCTCCAAAATGGCTTCTGGGGTGACAAGGCAGCACAAACACCACTCACTTGCCAAAGCTTCACAGGAAAACTTCACTCTCAGCCCCTGCCCTTACCGGCTGTGGTACCTTGTTCCTGTCAGCAAGGAAACAGGGTCACAGACAAAGACACAGGGGAGAAGGCACCCAACCTGGCTCTCTGAAGAGAGAAAAGAAACAGCTTTTCTTGTCATCTCTTTCTACAGTGGCGGGGAGGTTAAACTATAACAAAATGGCCTTTTTCCTCCATCAAAAATTAATTCTGCCAGCCACAGAAAAGGTTGTAAACCAGATACCACTTCTCAGTGGTTTAAGAAACATGTGACCTGGTGAATCACCTCAATTTTGTCACCTGTAAAGTGAGGTTCTTTTACCTGACCCCAACATCAAAGTGATATTATAAGAAATATCTGTACAATACCTTCAAAATGCCTGTGGTTTCTCAAAGGAAAAAAATACAGTATGAAGTGAGTATAAAATAAAATGTGGATAAATGAATGAAGTAAGTTCTTAAGGAGCAAATCATGGGAATAGCAGCAGAAATTGACTTTGTTGTTTACAACTCCAGCACACTTACTTTCCGGACTGAGGGAGCACCAGGGCCCTCTGCACCAGCAGCCAGGCATGCTGTACAGCTGGGTCACTTCCTGAAGTTGCCCTACTGTGAGGGTCAGGCAAGATTTGCCTCCAAGGAGTAGAAAAAGTGACTCGTCCTCCTACCTCAGCCCTCACTGCTCCCACAGGTTCGTTACTACCACCAACCACTACTCCATTGTCACCCCCCCGCGCCTCTGTTGTATCTTCTCCCCACCAACAACACCCTACCCTCATCCATCAACCACACCAGCAGCCCTGGAACATCACTCCATCGCCTCCATGAACAGCAGCCAGCCCCTCCCACATCATTCCATCAACGCCAGCTATCTACCAGCACCAGGCCATGTCACGCCAACACCACCATGACCAAAACAACTACCACACCACACCAAGAACTATTCAGGCTCCACCACCCTACGATCATCACACCATCCCACCGCCAACAGGTCACCACTGCCCCCTCCTTTACCCTGCTACCGCCCACAATCATCCTTGGCAAAATTTCACAATTCCATCAACAACCCTAGCATTACACCATTACTGTTCATCCACCAAAACCCCATCCTCACCCCATCACCTTAGCATGTCGAGAAATCAGGGCCCTGAAACAGGAGACCACTGGTCTACACTGCCCAGTAAAGTCACAAAACCCTTTAAATTTATCATCAGAGAATGCAACAGGACAATAACAATAATAATAGCATTCATAACTTTGAATCATTCTGAAGTGTTTTTCATGTACTAATTCATAACAATTTTATGCATAAAGTTCTTAATTACCTTAAAGGTTGGAAACTGAAGTACAGAGAACCTAAGCCATTTGCTCAAATCTTGCACCTAATGTGTCCCACCTGAGACTTAGCTCAAGCTATCCAGCTCATAATCCATGCTCATAATCAACTTGTCACACTGTCACTTCACAAAATCAATCTTGGCCACCTTAATGAAAAGCATCTATGAAGTCTAGAGACTATGGGACTAGCAGGGCCATGAAGTGAAGCACATGCAGCAGCAGCTCACACCCTCGTCTGCTAATGATTGCCTGACCCGTGTACATCACAGGGTCAAAGGAACAAAGCCACGTTCCTCATGACAATGGCCAAGCGCAGTGTTAACCAGGTACTGTTTTCTAAAACCTCGAAGTAATTTTGTGAGGTAGGTAATATTAATCCACTTAACACAGGAAGAAACAGACTCAGAGAAGATTAACGACTTGACCAGTGTATACACCAAACGGACCTTATTCATCTCACTTACGAAAGGACCCAGTGCACCTCATGCATTCTGAGAGGCCCTGTAGATTCACAGCGTCTGCAGCGGGTTCTGTCCTAGAGACCCAGCACCCAGGACGGAGCCCATACAGAGCAGCTTTCAACAGCCACTTATGCAATGATTGAATGAATGAATGAAACAATGTGGTCCCTCATTAAAACCTGAGGGAGGAAAAAAACAGGCTTCACACCTTAAAAGTCAGAAAAGCAGTATAACAAATGTTACCTTCAGAGTCGTTGGTAGGTTGGAATATAGAACTGTGTTCTGTGGAGTGACTGTGCCCACGTAGAAATTTTGCTGCGTTTTCTCTAGGCTGACCTACTTCCAGGCAAGTGAGAGTTTGCATAGCTGTTCCTTTCCACAAATGATGCTGACTTGTAAAAGGGGCTGCTGTCCTTGCAATTAGACACTCTAAAACCTCTGTTCCATGCCCTGAAAGATATACAGTGACCCAAGTGCTGATATGGCCAAAGGACAATGGAACATCTGAAATTGTTCCCATTAAAATGGGAACAACCGGGGGCAACCACTGCATAACCAGAAGGAAGGCCTGGTTAGGTCCTCGGGTTTTATTATAGGATCACAGCCTCTCTCTACCCAGAAAGTTCTGATTTCCCTTCCTCCTTCACCAACTCTGCCTCTGCTCCCTGCCACCTCGACACATACAAACATAATTTCCTAATGAAACTGTTAATGAAAAATCCTCTGCTGTATTTCTATCTTAATAGAGGTCCTGTTCTTACTAGAATAACAAAGCAAGAACTCCCTCTGCTCTACAAGATTTGGGGGTGGGGGCAAACTAGCTATGGGCCTTAAACCTCATGTTCTCATCTAGCGCCTGGGAGACTCACTTTTTTCTCTCACGCCCGGATGGATTCAAGGATGCTTCAGCTCTTAGCAAGGTATCAGCTTCAGAGCCTCATCATAGGGTCCCAATTACACTGCTAACAATGAGAAAACTTGAACCAATTTTAGAAAAGAGCTAAGAGACTATGAAAAATTGCTGCTGTGATTTTCTAAAACATAAATTGTGCAATGGCTCCCTCCTGTGGTTACATTTGGAATTGCCTTTATCCAGCAGCTTTCTGATGTCTAGAGGTTGGTTAATCAACTTTTTGGGGTCAAGAATCAGACTGGCAATCAGGTAAAGCCTACCTGATTCATAAGGTAAAAAATATAGAACTATAAATAAAGCTAATTATATTTCAATTTGTATATTTGGTTATTAAATAGATAGGGGCTATACACATGTAGAGTGTGTTTTCTTAATGTATTAAATACAAAGAACTAGTGGAAGGTGGCGTTACTAAAAGTTCAAAGTAGTGATGGGCATAAATTACATGCTGAGTAATTATTGGGAACTGTAATATGATATGCGAATGGCTGAAAATTCTGGTAGTAAGGATGTCTGGGTTGTGGTAATGCTACAAAGATCAGTTTGTTAGCCGCGGCCACCCCAGGGCGGGGAAACAAGAAGCAAGAGTGTTTCCTGAGATCCGCGCCATGTTGGAACTTAGGGCACTGAGCCAACCAGCAACCAGCCTGCTGCCTACTGGGGTGCGGGCTTAGAATCAAACATACCACATCCCCCCCCCCCATTAACAATTGGGATCCAGGGATCTGGGTATCTCTTAGGAGGTGACCATATTTGGTACAGCAAGTCGAGGGAGTTTCCTTCTACTATCTCTGAAGGCCGATATTTTTATCGCTGTTTTGCTTTGTCCTGATTAACGGGGTTGCTCTATTCAATACTCTGTGTTGATGTGTTCTATAATGTTGTGTATTTCTTTGATTTTGCTGTACCTAATAGAAGAACAACTATTGTGAAGACGAGATATACAATGTTGCCTGTTACTGTTGTCCTGGTGACCTGCTGTGATGTTCTGTGCCAATCTCACTATACTGTCTCAATTGGCTTTATTCCATCCTTTTTTTTCTGTTTGCAGCCTCACTGTGTGTTCACTTTGTATGCCTTAATTTTGTAACATGAACAGGACAGTACGTGGTTTGTCAACTAGTGATTTATGATTTTTTTTGAGGTTTTGTATTGTTTCTACCCTTTTTTCTGT